>JAVQJF010045874.1:0-161890 GCA_036023855.1 Gadopsis marmoratus
GATTTTATATGTGGGGTTTTTTATGACAGAGAGAGAGAGAGAGAGAGAGAGAGAGAGAGAGAGAGAGAGAGAGAGAGAGAGAGAGAGAGAGAGAGAGAGAGATGCAATGCTCTGAGCAGTGTGTGCCACGCAGGTATAAAGGCAGGTCATATCACCCTTCCATTCCTCTTAATTGCCCTGAAAAGGCGTGACAGACAGTGTGCTGCAAACAGTGTATGTGAGTAATGCTGCAGTTTGTGCAGTTCTCCCCAACATACAAAGTACCAGTGGGTGTTTTCTGCCCTCCACCCTCATTACATCCAGTAATGGGTTTCATGCAGTAATAAAACATATTACTGCTTAGCATGCCAGAATGAGGCAAAGAAGATGCTGCACTCAGAAACTACTTCTGCAAATGACAGGAAGATGAGATTTGTGCTCTTTCAGAAGGGTGTTCTCACGCATCCAAGAGAGAACACTTCAAGGACTAACTGGTTGGTTTTGCAAATGCAGGTCTGGTTAGCTGTCCAGTGTCTGATACATAGCAATAATGCTTAAGCTTTTCTGCAGGAAGCATACAAAAACTTCTGAGCAATGTTTGTGTGATCTCATATTGGCTACTTGACTGGTGAGTGCTTAGGTGAAAGAACAAAAAAATAAATTAAAAAAATGAACCTAAACCTCCAATAGAAAAGCCCAGACTTTGCCATAAGCAGACACGCTCCTCCTCTGCGTGGCACTGATCACTCCTCATACCACGGCACACGCCGCTCCTGCCGGCGGAGAAACCAGGCGGATGCACTGATGGCTCGTATTTCTGTTGACTTTCACGTTATGTTGTTGGGTGCCGCGGTTTGTCTCCCACCACCTGGCATCTCGTCCTCCCCCCCTGGCCGTGTGTGTGCGCGTGCGTGCGTGCGTGTGCTCGGACTGACGCACGGTGAGTGTCCGGAGTGTGAGAGCAGCGGATCCGCGCCCGCCGCCTGACTGACGCTCTGAAAGCCTCCATCGCTGCCCGACCGAGCGTCGACTGGTAAGTTGAGTTTTACATCTGATGGAAGCAGTTTATCTGTGACCTGACATGGGACGGGTTTAAGCATCACGTCAAACAAAGCATCGGTTTATTTTGGGCCATTTATCCGCAGGTTTTTATTCTGCAGAGTTTTATGATGGAAGTCTGATGCCTTTAAAAAAAAAAAAAAAAAAAAGCCGCCGACGTCAGACTGTTCTTTATGTTTTACACTTTACTGTGATCTGCCCGAACTTGTCAACGCACGCACGCCTCTCGCGTCACGCGCACAAGTACGAGCAGCGCGCGTGCGCAGTCCTCATTCGCGGCTCAGTCATAAATGATGGAACTTGTGGAGCCAATCGCTTAAAACTCCACATCTTCACACGCTGTGGCCCTGAAAGGCGCTTTCCTTCCACCAGGAGGCTCTTAGATACTTCAAAGTTTCCAAAACATCGTTTATTTTCTTGAGTAACATGGTGTAGTTTGAGATTTAAGGGGTGTGTAGTGTGGCCATGTAATCGCATGATGCTCTAATGGTTAGTTTTTATTATCCCATTTTCTACTGGTTATATTCGAGATTAATAGATCATTTTGTTTATAAAATGTCATAAAATGGTGTAAATTAAAAATGTCCTAGACGTCATCGTCAGATTGCTTCTTTTAGCCAACAGTTCCAAACTCAAAATATATTCAGCTTCCTGTCAGAGGTGACAAAGAAAATCATTTAAGAAGGTGTTTTGCTTGGAGGGGGGGGGGGGGGGACTATGAATCACTTTTCAAATAGTTGCAGAATAATATTGACATTAAATTGAAAAATGGTTTGGGCTCCAGGCTCCTTGATAGGACATGACGTGTGGCCTTGTCTCCTCCGGCTGTAATGAGTGTGGCCTGTGCAGCACGGTGAGGTGTAACATTGTCACTGCTGTTGCAGGAAGGTGCCAAAGCCGAACTCTGTCCCTCCTGTTTCTGCTCTCATGTTGACTCTACCTCCTTTTTGAACCGGTTGACTCTAAAAAGTTCTTATCGTTTGTTGGTTGTGTTTGGATACATTTGAGACGCCGTGTTCCACATGGAAAAGAACCAGCCTTGTCACTGCTCCTCATGTCCTCCTGATTATTATCCGGACTGTCGACTTTCAGAGATCACTCAGGCTGAATAAATGGATTGCCTTTGATTGAGGGGCAGTGATTAGAGCAGCACATCTTTTCCAGTTATTTCAGTGTCTTTCATCCATCTTAGTGTGTGGTGGGAGGGAGTGTCAGTCAGGAAATTGATGCTAACCCGAGTCCCAAGTCCCAGCTCGGGTCCGGTTGTAGCTGAGGTTTCACCGTTGAGTGAGAGCGAGAGCGAGGTTGCCGCTCTAGTTTTCCTGCAGGTGGGTCACATTTCCAGTTTGCGTTAGCGGAGGTGGAACCGGACCCCTGGGGAATCTCCCCACAGAGTATAGAGATGTGTGTAGGAAGATTTGTGAGGTGGGACCACCTGTTGACAGACCCACCCTGAATGAATGAGAGGTTGCTTTTTTTTTCCTCTTTTGCAACATGAGGACAGGAAGAAGAAGAGGAAACGTATAGGTTGATTCACCTTAAGAGGGTTGTGCAGTAGCACAGTTGAAAGGTGCTCTGGTCACTGTCTCGTAAATTCCACTGTTTGTTCTTTTGGGGAGAATTAATCCTCACAGCAAATTTGACTGACAGCGAGCTGCAGCATCCCCGCTATCTTCGACATTACAGTGGATTTTTCTCAGCATAGTTCTCCCTCCTCCGCTCTCTGCAGCCTCACTCCTGCCCTGTCCGGGGTATAAATAACCATGTGGATGGAGCAAATCTCACTAAAGCCCGGCGCCGTGGTACATCAGCACTTTGGAGAGGGCCAGAGATTATGTGGTTCTCTTATCTTCGTCATCTCTCCGTTGATGTGGCTGCTGCTGTTTTTATACTGTGGTCAGGAGGTTGCCACAGCAGCAGGGTTTGTACTTATCTCAGCTGATGCTATATGTGTTATCTATCTCCATGAATTAATGCACCAACTGTGCACCCCGCTGAAACAGAAAGTGACTTGCA
Organism: Gadopsis marmoratus; assembly: GCA_036023855.1. Classification (NCBI taxonomy): domain Eukaryota; kingdom Metazoa; phylum Chordata; class Actinopteri; order Centrarchiformes; family Percichthyidae; genus Gadopsis; species Gadopsis marmoratus. Next base: position 3,055 of record JAVQJF010045874.1, read on the forward strand.
GGCAGGACATCTGTTTGTAGTTCACTTTTTCAGTTTTAGCAAGATGCCACAGTTATTGTAGACTCTGAATCACTGCCCACATTCCAGATTCTCCTTTTTTTTGGTTTGTTCAGCAGTTCAGATACGTCTGGTGCTGTTCTCATAGATTGCAAAAACAGCCGAGCTCCCCAGAGTTTTGTAGGTGGGATTAGTTGTGGGCCATAAAACCAAAACAGTGAGCTGAAAGATGGTAAAATGTTCTGTAAATGTTCTGCTACACGTTTCACATTACAGTAGTTCTTTTTCCATTTTTAGTATAAAAGTATGGATTAGTGCAGCTTTAACTGCTCCTAGAAAACACTGCTGCATCCATGTGGACTGAACAAGGATACAACGTTCACTAATGATTGATTAGAACAAGATTAATCTCTACAATCAGATAATGTATCTGTATATGAATGCAGAATCTGTAGGTATGTTTGGTGTCGGAAGCGCAAACAATGACCGGTGCACAGAAAAGGAAATCTTGGCCCAGATATCCACTGGCTACACCAGAAGCCCGAAACGCTGGCCGTCGCCCCCAGAGGCTAATTGTCGTTAGACGAAAATATAAGTGCTGTTAATGCTAAGTTTAGGGCTGCAACTAATAATTATTGTCATTATCAATCAACCTGCAGATTAGGAAAAAGAAAGAAAACAGTGAAAAGATGACCAACAGTTAAAAACCCAAAGATTTTCAATTAACTGTCACATAAGACAAAGAAAAGCAGCAAATGCTCACTGAAAATAGGAAATGTTTGGTTTGATTGTCAAAATAGTTATATATAGATAGCTGATTGATTGATTCACCTAATCGATCAGTCGACAAAGTGCAGGCCAATTGGCGAGCTGGGAGCGAGCCAGAGAAACTGTGCCTAAACAGGGTGGGAGGAGATTGTTGTTTTAGACGTTTGATCCTTTTTTGGAAAGAGAAGCAGACCATGCTGAGGTGGCAAAGCTGTGATCAATAGGAGGAGATGGTGCTGTGGAGATAGGTGGATGTCTTATTTTTTTTACTGCTGGAAGGTGACGATGAAGCAAGGAAGCTCCAGACCTTTCGGGAGATGGGGATTAACATGTGAAAATAGTATTTCTGTTTGTACCAGATACCTTCTTTTCTATTTTTATGCAAACCTTAGGCAATAAAACCATCAAAAACTGAGGTTACAACCTGTTTCATGTAGGAAAAAGTTAATTAATTAATTTAGTGGGGGTTTTTTTCTGGTTCCTATCCTGTTAAATAATACACGACCCCTCAGATTTATCGTTTGACTCCTTGTGTGGGTCCTAACCCAGAGGTCGGGAGCCGCTCATTTAAAGGATGAGGTGGTACAAATGTTTTGTTGGACCACAGTGACATCGTGTTATCAGTCATGCAGATTTAAATTCTTTCCACTCGTGTTTATGATTGGAATTTAATTAAGAAGAAGAATCCCAGTATGTCTCTGCAGTCCCTTCGCAGGTGGGTTTTTTCCAGCAGGTTGAATTCCAGTTTAATGCAGTTGACCCGTGTGTCTTGTTAACCAGACTGTAGCAGAAGATGAAAGAAAAAGACCTGCCGGCCAGACTTGTGCACAAGGTGTGGATGACGCACGACAAGTGCAACAGTGTGTGCAGTAGCACCTGGAGCTGTGGGCTCGCTGCTGATAACTGAAGAGTTAACACAGGAGGCTATTTCCATCATATACAGCACATCCAGGAATGTCACGCTTCCTATAATACCTTTTTTTCTTCATGATCTGTGCCGTGCATCTTCACGTTCACGTTATAGCCCATAAACACATGATAATTTTAATCGCCCCTTTTTTTTCGGGAATCAGAAAAATGGAATTAGATTAAGACACTCAAGAAAAATTCGGCGTGCCGTCAGCACACTTTGGTATGATTGTACAGAACATGATTACTTTCCACCCTGCCGTTTGGTGCCATCCAAAACGACATTAACCGCAGCAGTAGCCAGAGAGGCGAGAGATATAATCTGTGTGTGAGGGCTGTGGATGGATGAACATGAGATGAGGTGAGCGTACGCCTCCAGGGGGTCTGTGCTCACATGGCAGAGGGAGGCACGTCTCGGTGTGCGGCATGGAGGCCACTGGACCTGAATGCAGAGAGAGACTGGTCCCTCTAGCTGAGATACAAACACCTTTCATCTGTCTGTGGGTTCATGAAAACCCTTTGGAGACTGTGGAGAAATGGCTCACAGCTGTAGTAGTTGAAATAGTCAAGTATTGGGACTGATCTGTAATTGTTTTGTCTGTTTTGTTTTTTTTTCTTTTTTCAAGACAGACTGCAGAATTATATTTCCTGGAAACAACTGACTCAGCACAATGCCATCCAATTTAAAAAAAACAAAAACAACAAAAAGGGGGGGGATTGTAGCGCTCTTGTTGAGTCTTTGCAAACGGCAGTGATGTTACTCATCCTTGTGAAGTGCTTGTATGTTTGTTATCCTGAGTGCTCAGCCCACAGTGACAGAGAAAAATGTTTAACTTAGATTGAAAGTGAAATCTGTTTGTGTGTTACAGGAGCTGTCTGGCTGGTCTCGCCGCACTACTATGACTCTGAGCTCTTGAAAGGTTTTGCTTTTTTGTTTAAATTCGTCGTCCCTCTCGAAGCCCACTTGATTCCTCGATGGGTTCCCGCAGCCAAGGCTTCTTCCACCACCACCATCGTAGCTCCATGGTGCCCAACGCGGTGCCAAGGCTGCTGGCTGAGAACGGCAGCCTGCTGGGGGGCATCGCACAAATCACCCCCAGCCTCTTCCTCAGCAGAGGGAACGTGGCATCCAACCGCAGCCTGCTACTGTCCAAAGGCATCACCTGTGTGGTCAATGCCACCATCGAGCTCCCCAACTTCAACTGGCCTCACATGGAGTACGTAAAGGTCCCCCTGGCGGATATGCCCCACTCCCCTATCTCCTTGTACTTCGACAGTGTGGCCGATAAGATCCACAGCGTGGGACGAAAGCGAGGGGCGGTGCTGGTGCACTGTGCAGCAGGGGTGAGCCGCTCAGCCTCTCTGTGTCTGGCGTACCTCATGAAGTATCACCGCGTGTCTCTGGCCGAAGCCCACGCCTGGGTCAAAGCCCGCCGCCCTGTGATCAGGCCCAACGGCGGCTTCTGGCGCCAGCTCATCGAGTATGAGAGGAAGCTGTTTGGTAGAAACTCTGTTAAGATGGTGCAGACGCCCTACGGGGTCATACCTGATGTTTATGAGAGGGACCGCAGGTGCCTGGCTCCGTACTGGGGCCTGTGAGAGATCCACAGTGAGGGATCGAGGAGGAAAGTGAAGATGAGCCTTCTTGCCCTTCTGGACTGCAGGTTTATGCGTGTTCAGGACAGGCGAAGTGAGACGCGTGAGTGTACATCTGTGTGAAGCTTATTTAACAAATACTGGTGCGTTTGGACAGAGGGAGCCAAACACTGGTTGTTGATGGTGCTATTGTTCGTCCAACCAGTAGCTTCCATTTAGTGTTTGAGTGGGAAGTGAGGAGAATTCAAGCCCAGAGTCCTTAGGACCAAAGGATCGATTGGGACCACAATGATGTCAGACACCAAAACCATGATGAAACGCTCAGAGTATGGATGTCGGTGCTGTCTTCCAGTGCAGGACGAGCGCTCTGTGACGATGTTAGCTGTGACTCTGCAGCTCTGACAGCGATGTGACGAAGCCCTTTTCCTGACGTGATGTCATGTGGTGGTATTGTGCCAGTTTTGCAGTAGTCGTTAGTGTGAAGGGCAGCAGCATGCTCTCAATTTATGGTAGCATTTAAGATAAGTGTACAGGAAAAAAAAAAAACTATAGACAAATTATTTTATTGGAATGTACTAATAGGGAGGAAACAAACGCTTGTGGAACAACTTTTACTGAACATTTAAAGATGTTGTTATGTCGACCTTTTCTACAGTGAAAATCTAGAAGATCTAAGTTAAAAGTAAAGGTTTAGGGGGAGGTTCCTGTGTACCACAGGGTTGACTGTTCCATCCTGTGACCACACTATGTTATTGTAGTGCTATTTGATGCTCTATTAAAAGAATAAATACAATCTGCCGCCTCAAGGGAACTGGTAGCTCTATTATAGATGGTTGGAAGAATAATTCCTATCCCACTGTTTTTGCCTTGTTATTTGGGTAAGGTTGCAAAAAGATGAGTGCAGAACAGAAATCACATTTTATTTCTCTGTGTAAATCAGCCCTCTTTTGGTGTTTAGCGCTCATCTAAAGAGCGGTGTCACGCAGGCTGAAAATCCTACTTCTGCTGTCGTCTGCTGGTGGTAATTTTAGCTTTGCTGCAGGTGCTGGCCATGCTCCAAAACCACTGTTCAGCACTAAATAGTTGTTAGGGGTGAGACAAAAATTGCAAATCACAATCTCATTAAGACTTTGCCACCAATATTATCGCGTAGAATAAATACGGTGAAAGGTTTTCTTTCTATGTTAGTGGACTGGTACTTTCCTCCTAAAGGTGCCCCGTGGAGTTTTCTTGCAAACAAGCAAACGTTCTGTTTACATTGAGTTAGTGTTACTAACAAAGTTTAAGTGTTTTAAATCCAGCGTTGTTTACGAGCTAGAAGTCTTCTTCCCTGCCTTTGCTGGTGCATCGCTGCGCTTCTTGGCATATCGCTGCCGCCCCGTAGATCAGTGGGAAAGTGTGAAACCTTTGGCAAGATTGTGTATCACGTCGCCCATACATTCACATGGGAGCATCTTTTAATTGATTCTTTAATACGTTAAAGAATGGTGAACAATGCAAATCAAACGCAACACAGCAGCGTATCATGTGTGTCAAAACACCCACACTCATTGTTTCCTATGTACATTGACACACGTCACAATGCACCACTGTTCTACTTCGCAGCGTCGACTCACGTTAACCTATCGGAGGAGCTGCAATTTCATCACAACCGTAGAATGACGACTTCTTATTCGGTCTCTCATCTGTCAGGTGATGCAATGCAACGTGACGCGGACAGCGTGTGTTGCATTTAAACTGACGTCTTCAAATAGCTGATTTGTTTTCCGAGATACAGTCCAAAAGATACGAAGATATTTAGAATGATGGTAAACAAGAAAAAGCAGCAAATTCTCATCTTTTTTTAGAAGCTGGAACAAGAGATAAGTGACTATCAAAATTGTTCACAATTGAAATAATTCTACTATATAATGTGTCATCCATTACAGTGGGCAGTGAATGTATCATGTTAGTTCTGTATTGTGATTTGTTGACTCTCACCCCTACACTAAAGTGCAGCATAATATCCCTGTTGAGGGTGGTCAGACATCACTCAGACCACACGCAGCAATGATGTGTGGAGTGCAACAGAGTTGACATTTTAAACCCAGAGATCAGTGCAACGATGCTTCATTCAGCAATGCCGTAACAGATTAAGTGTGATATTACAATATAAAAAAATGTATTGTTAGCAGGAGAAAGATGTCTGGAGCACAATCTGTAATCTGACTTCAAAGTATTTCATGCCCCAAGACTGTGATATTAAAGTGAAAATAAAAGATCTCCTCTCACTGTTTGCGTTAAAATTTAATAGAAAAATATACCTCTCAGACACAGCATGTCACACTTTTCCTGGAATCAGAATGTACATTTACTTAAAAAGCAACTACGTCGACGTCTCCCGAGATGTTTTCACATGAGCAGGCTGCAGCGTTTCCTCCTCCAAAGGCCTCTTGATGTGCATTCTGCACAGCCGTTTTCCCCAAGAGACGTCTTCAGATGTCAAGGAAATGTTCTGTCGTTCATTTTCATTTGCTGTGGCTACAGAGCAGCAGCCAGATATTGATGAGCTGTCTTGTGCCCACACTTCTGAGGGACCTCCGGAGTGGTTTCCACAATGAATTCCATTACCCAGAGAGACGAGGCCCATCTGATGACAGACCGACCACCGTGGAGATACACAAGTGATGGGTCCAAATTATACAGTACACTGCACACACCATTTCCTCACAGCAGAAAAAAAAAATCATCTTTTTTTCCTTTTCCCTCCCTCCTCCTCCTCCACTGTGTTAATAGGAGTGCATGCACACACAGGTTTCCAAGGTATAGTCAGGCGCTGAACGTAAACCCTTCCTTCCATCCTCAGCTGCAGGATATTATCATCTATCATTAAAGCAGTTAGCAGAGCCATTTGCCTCATCCTGAGCATCAGAGGCAGGCCGGGCTCCAGCAGCGCAGGCCGTACAGAACGAACGACGCTGATGACGTTTTGGCGGCGATGACATTCAAAAGGCAGAAACTCAACAGGATGCATCAGACACTGGTGAGCTGCAACACACTGCTGTGTCACTACTGTTGTCATTATGTATTAATATGTTGTCTTTAGGTTGATCAGTTGTTTAGTTTATAAAATAGACTCTTCAGACTTGCTTGCTAAACAGCTTTATTGTCAAAATTGCGTTTTCTGTCAATCAAGTTATCTGACCGTACCACTGAAGACATGCTCTGTTGTTTTGTCTGTCTATATTTTAGTTTTGCCAAATATTCTGCACACAACTTACACATGGAAGGTTTTCAAGGCTGATTCCGATTTTTAGACTACATATCTTCACATTTGATTGTGCTTAGACAAAAATAAGAAATTAAAATTTAATGAAAGGATTTAGTGTTTCTCCCAATAATATTCTAATTGTGAAACAGCATTAAGAAACAGAAAATACATCTCAATAGTTACATTGAAAATGTAAAATGATTTGTTTTGTGTCTTTGTGGACCAGGGTGGCTTGGGAGGAATAAATAATTTCTAACTTCCTGGCTATGACCCTGAAATTATTTCAACAGTAGTCCAGGTTTAATTTCAACCACACAAAGCAAATATGAACATCTGCTGTAGCTGCAATGAATAACGGCTTCTCTGGCCTTCAAAATTATACGACCTTTAATAATTCACTATAATCAGCATGAGCTGCAGCGCTACTCTGGATCAATAGGTGTTAATCTTGCATTTCCATTTTAACAAGGCCATACACACAAGGCCAGTTGTTAATATAAACATGCTGCTGTCACTGCTGCTTCAATTTCAGGTTCTCTGCCCTCGTTGTATTTGGCAACCGGATTTAGCCACACAGCAACATGTGCTTCAACTGTTGGATGTGATTCAGAGTATGCATCACAGAACAGTTGCAAACATAAAGGGAACTGCCGCATGGAGAACGCTGCTTATACGGCTGAGAAAGTAACGTTAAAGGTATACGTACATAACGTATAAGGTACGTGTTTTATTGTTTATTCATTGGCTAACCTGAAACAGTTGTCTGATATTTGTGTTGTGTCAATACTATGCTAAGCACACTTTGTTAGAACAGAACAATTCTGATTATAATTAGAGAATCTGTAAGTTGAACTAGAGAAAGTAACATATGATTTTCAATATGTTAAGTATTCGCATTCAGTCAGCGCCTACTTGGATATTGTTATGGTCTGGTATGAAACACAAGGTGAAATATAAAGGAAAGCAGAGCAAAAACTATAAGCCTGTTTGTAGATGCAGGTCAGGTCTTTGATTGCTGCCACTGAAACAGCCGGATGAACTTTTTCTGCCTTTGGGCAGGATCGTCACCTGGACTGGTACCAGCTCGAACACGCATTATTGCCCAGCTATTTTAGAAAGTTACATAGCTTTTTTTTAATAAACTGAAACTATATATTTGTGACTCGTGTAAAAATTCAACAAAAACTGAACATTACAACCTTATTGACGTAGGATTTATTGTAGGGCTTTTAGCTAGGCGGGCTTAATAAACAACTGAGTGCATGTCTGGTATTGGCATTAATGTCGGCTGATAAATAACATACTGTAGTAAAGAAATGCCACAGTTATCGGTATGTTTGAGGTCATTTAGAAACCGTAACACCATTACACAGTTTGTCCACTAGAGAGCACTGACTAGTTTATCTTTCAACTGTAAAATGTCCCGCTCACTACATATCTGTTACAATTCTTTTAGGACTGAAACTAACTTTTCACCATCAATTAATCACATTTTTCAAACAGACAATTAATTGTCTGTAAAATGTCCGAAAACATGGAAAAATCCCCTTTGCTGTCTCTCAAAGGCCAAAAAATCACATTTGAGACACTGGAACCAGCAAATGTTTGTCATTTTTCTAAATAAATGAGTGAAACATTTATATCAATTGTCCAAATTGGTTCTGGTTAATTTTCTGATTGATTTCAGCTCTATATTCTTTGTGTTTGTTGAAACAAGAAAAACGGCCAACAGATCAATCAGATTTGTTTTTACTCTCAAAAATCCAAATTGGTGTTAAAATTTCTCATCATGGACAGACGCCACTAGTGATGACTCTTCCTCTACTATCACCACAATTTGTGAATAAATGGAAATGTTACTGGAAGAAAATAAAGCAGGAAGCATCTCTATTCACACGGGTGAAGGAAATCAGTTGAACTTAATGTGCAGAGGCAGCTGCTTTTCAATCAATAATGTGATTGACTACGGCCATGAAATACCAAAGAGCATCAGTCAATACAGCACAGTATCACTTCAATCTCGCTTCTCTCCCAGAGTGATCCTTTCAGTTTGGCACGGCAGACAATAGGCGTGAAGATGACAGGCAGAGGAATGAGAGAGACGGTCTGCATTTCGAATTACACACCCTTATTCAGTAATTGACTTCAGCTATTGTAATTTTCTGTAATCCACCGTGAGAGGAGAGGAATTCATTTTCTGCAGGAAATGAATTAGGGAACGGTGAGAGATAAAATGGATGTCGGAGAACACACCTGAACACAAGTGTGTGAACGATAATGAGACTGGTTTCACGGAGCCCCCAGGCATCTCATTTGATTGGCTGAGTTCAACCGCCAGCGATGCCCCGGCAGGCTTGTCGAAGGAGAATTTATTCCATTTTGGCACAAAGTGATGGAGATGAGGCGTCTCTGGCCGGAGAGAAAGTACATTATTGAGTAAAATGGAGGGCAAATGCAGCAGCAACACTCATGCATTTGGAAGAGGAAGTTTCAGGGAAAGCAGGCAGTGTAAAAATCAAAGGCCACGTGAATTAAATGGCCGTCTCATGTAACTGTAATATGTTCATAATAAACAGAAATTCAGCATAAATGAATGCAGAAAACCAATGCTAGTATTTTTTAATAACACAAAAACAGTACTGATTTTTTAAGTGTGTGAAAGGACACGTTGGACAGGGAAATACGCTTATTTGCACATTAGTTATGAAATTACTGCCAGAAGCCAGTTAGATTAGCGTAAAGACTGGAAATAGGGGAACATCTACCCTGGCTCTGGCCAAATGAAACAAAATCCCACTACCAGCACCTCTAACACTCAATTAACACATTATATCTTGTTTAATCCGTAAAAAGTGTAAACATGTCAAGATGTGGTTTTCAGGGGGTGTAAACCTTTCCAGCTGATTTGTTTTAAACTTTAATGTTCATAGCTAGTATGCTTAATTTTTCCAAAAAAATGGATTTGGAGGATGAGAAATAACTGATTAAACAAAATGACCACTAGCTAATATAAGTTTGGCTGGAATTGTTGACAGCCACCATCGTTCTTAAAACGTAGCTCCCACACAGCGTTTCTCCAACGTGACCTGTAACCCCACATAATAAAGTTGCCGAACGTCATGTCCCTTGCCTTTGGTAATAACAGTTATGCCTGTAGGTAGTAAGTTAGTTAGCTGGGCATGCTAACATTTCCACCTTACATTAGAAGATACAAACTTGTGTGTTCAGTTCCGGAGATAATTTAAAGAAAAAAAAATGCATTACCCTCTTTATATACTGAGAACAGCTTTTATTACAGCCTCATGCACTGTTTCAATAGTTGCTGAGCTATGATTGAATAGTCGCTGTTGCGGTGTGGGGTTTAGCAAAGTCTGATTAATATAATAATCTTTGACACTTTAAATAAGATGTATGCATATTTATTTACATCACATTCACATAGGTTATTCATAATTACAATGCTACAGCTTGACACTGCAATTTCCAGCACGTGCTGCTGGAAGTCACAGTCACCTTCTTCCAGACTTTCAATTCTAGTTGCACAAAACACCAAAACAGAAAAACAAAACCGTTAACATGGTTCTGATCCAGTCCCAAAATCAACCACTCCTACATCCCTATAAAAGACACAATTTAAATACCCCAAGAGATGCTGAAATCTCAACAGTGCAAAAAAACATTCATAGCAGTTAATTCAACCCATCTGCCTTAGTTTTAATGGTTTGAATTCAGGGAGTTTCATCAAACAGACCCGACCAACAAATGTAATTCAAGTACAATAACAGGCTTATGATTCAACAGCTCTGGTTCAGTGGGAACAAAGGGAGTCATGAAGAAAATTCCTCTCAAAACAGAAGCAAAGCAACAAATGACATTATAAACTCAAGATGTATACAGACGGGCTCTGTCAGTGTTTTCATGACATTGCACACCTACTAATTTAAACTGACAAGATATTTAGCAATATTGACTTAGTAACTGCTTTAAACACAACCTATACACAGCTGACCTATGTTAATTTATGAGGAAGAACAAAAGGGTAACGATAACATCGTAGATGGTAATTATTTATAGAAAAGCTTTAAATTTGAACAAGGTCACAGCTGAGTTCCCCAAAACTGTAAATAAATACAAAGGGATCCAGCGACTTTACACGTCCTTCTTTCGCTCTCAGTCCAAGGTGAGAGACCGTGCAGTGCGAGGCACGTCATTGCTCCAGCTATCTGATGTTGGTTAGCCCTTGCCCCGTTGCCATGGCAGCCGTAGCCAAAGCTCAGAGCAGGTCAGGCAGTATGAGGCCCGGGGGTTTGGGCTCCACACAGTTAATCCAGAAATTGGCACAGCTGGCGTGGTACTGGTGGCCCCCGTACAGCAGCTTGAAGTTGTCCGTCTCCGAGTTGAACGCCTGTCAAAGAGAGAGGTGAAAAATGACATGCCTGAATCACAGACAATAAATCCATCTGTGCACACAGGAAGAAGAGGGATAGATAAGCAGGACACGTTTCTTCTTACCACTACTAACACACGACTGATTGTTAAGCAATTAATGCATCTACTGTGGTAAACAGTTCAGCTTTTACAAATGACAAGAAAAGGATTTCCATACACGTGCCATACCCTCCAGGAAAGACTCAACTTTCTTATTTGTTTAAAGCAGCCTGCATAAAATTGTATTCAAGTACAAGGAAAGGAAGGCTAAAAAAATATACTGCATATAAATAATACATAACCTCAAATAGGTACAACTGAAAAGTGCAAATCTGTATCTATAGAAATGATGCACGAGCCACAGGCCACATACTGTGAACGTCTGATCACATCTAAATCTAAACAAACTTAAGAATATCAACAATGTTTTCTGAAGAATGCGGTTATGTTTGAATTCAAAGCAAGGATATAAATATGCTCCGACACATTTAAGCTGTTTTATCTTGAGGAGGAAGGTCTTTGGTATTTCTATGACTGTGGTGTAATAAATAAATGTACACCACATGACACTGAGACACACCGGAGACGCTGTAAAGGTACAGTGCAAGGTATCGCTTAGCACACTGTGCATGCATTCAGGATTCAGTTCACTAATGCACACAGAAGTGCATTAGTGTAGTGTTTCATTACATAACATGATTCTAATAAAGAATAAAATAAACTCATAATTTCACTCACATCAAGATGCCTGTGTTTTAACCTGCAATTATAGATTGAAAAAGACATCTTGATGCAGTCTCTGCAGTAGGGTTGCCATGGTGAGGTGTTATCGATTATACCGGACATGTTACAAGAAAAGATATTCGTCGATAATGCTCGATATCTGTAGAGCACTTACTTTGATATTTTAACATTCAGGGGTATACAATTAAAATTCAAAGAGGTCCAGTTAGAGAAAATGTCCTCGAGCAAAAGGTCCGGATCATCATAAGATGCTGTGGAGCGTCACACTGCACACAATCGCCCCGTTCTCTGAACATATGAGCCACACCGGTTATGAACTGCCCATGGGAAGAATGAACATGTCTGTTGATACTTGATTAAAAGCCGTTTTCGCGGTCTACTTTTCTATTTTTAGAGCACGCCACGTTACTTATCTCTCAGACTCTCTCGTATCGTCCCTGTGTTTGTATCACTCACTGACTCACTTTTGCAATGTTTGTGCACTGAAGAACTAAGTCACTAAAATGAGCCGGTTATGCTATCGCTAATGGCTGAGTAGCATCATGCGAGATGATTTACACTGATTTACAGCTGCGGTAAGGAGCAGACACTTTCAGTTTATAGTTGTAGTTTCCGTCATCTAAGTACGCCTATTGATAACACGCTTGGTACTATATTAGAGTGTATTTCATGAACATGGGCGCAGATATGCGAAAATAAAAAGAACAAAGCAAAACAAAAGGTGGACAAGTTGTAATCAGTGTATGGTCGAACACTGTGTAGCACTGACTACCTGCAGTTTTTATGATAGATGGGTAAAAATATCATTCTTGAACGTCTCACAAATAAAATGGCTAAATTTGACCAGAACTGGTCAGGTGACCTGAAAATAACCCAAAATATTTTCACATCAATGGCGCATGGTGCGAGTTCTGCGAACAGCAAAACAATTCTCAAAAAAGTGGATGCTGCATTTACTTTCTTTTAATAACCTAATCTGGCCTTTCCGTAGAACAGTCGAGGCCAAGATGACAATAATGGCAGCTGTTTGTTAAATCATCTAAAAACTAGTTGCTTAATATGATTTGCTTTTGTGGCTGAAATGTTGGACTTATTGTTCAAACTTTAATGAGTCTCCCTCGTGTTACACCTGAATTCACTTTAGCTGCTCAGAAAATGAAATGTGGCGATCTGAGCCCCCAACTTGAGCGCTGTGATGTGCGTTTGCATTTTCACTGGGCCCAGCTGTAGCAGTGCGTGTGTGTGTGTGTGTGTAATCAGGGGATGCTAAAGATGTTTAAGAGTTTGCATCCCTGGTGAAATACTGAAGCCTGGAGAAAGGAATGAGTCATGTGCAGTGAATCACAGCCTCCTACGCAGGAGAAGGGAGACGCATGCAGAAAGCAACAACTGCATACAAAATACACCACCACAACACACCATTAAGTCAGATACATCTCCACCTGCCCGAGTATAGTCTGCAGTACAGATGCTCCGCTGGATGAAAGGCTTTATCACTCACACTGAATGACACATTTCCACCCTACTTTTTCTCACACACTCACATTTCACAAGCAGAGCGATTTCCTTTCGGAGCTCTTTTGTGCCCTGGCCTACTTGTTTTCCACAAACCTGCACTTAACAGCTGCCAAAGCTGGAAATGTTGGAGCGAGAGGATGCAAAATGAGAGGGTGGTCACACAAAGACACACTGTAATGCCTCCTGCTTTCACTGCGGAGCTTTTCCCCCTCTAACCTTTTTCCTTCCTTTCATACTCCTCAGACTTCACCTGTATGGAAGTGAATGTAGGTCAATTTAGTCTGTTTTAACTAGACAAATGCTGTACATTATTAAGCCCTCAAGAATGAGAGAAGAATGAGATTATTCATGCTTTCAAGCTGGAGCTGGTCCGATAAAACAGTGACTCTACAATCCACCTGACCTTTCTAGCTGCATGTAAAGGTTGGGGATTCAGACTGAGCCACTACCTGGTTATATAATACTAAAATATACCCGTTACCTAGTTTTTCTATACTTTACAATATATTAGGACTTCAAAATAAATAAGGCATAATTACCCTTGACCTCCTGTCAGTGTGTGTAGTCAGTGCCTGTAAGCACAAGGAGTCAGCATGGCATAATCATGCGATGCCAAGAGCAAAGAACAGTGTGCACAGAATGAGCAGGAAGCAAACATTGAGATCAGCTGTTTCACCAGGACAGAGCTCCCTTTTCCCAGGATATTTGTGGCAGAAAACAAGAAAGAATCCAAGTTATTACCCTCAGGGCTCCTACACATTTTCTATCTCAGAATTTAAGAGATTTTGCCTTGATTGATCTAAAATAAATGATTGTAGTCAGCTTACAGTAGCAGATCAGCCTATCACAGTTAATCGCATTCTGAGAGGCTTGCCTTCACGAGTCGATGGTAAGCATATCTTGCTATCTGTTACTATGTTCCCTGACCGAAATCCCACTTCTTCTGTACAAGTGGGATTTCGGTCAGGGAACATAGTGATGTATTCCCGATTTTTATGAAACTGTCCCGCCGGTTTCATCTATGGCTTAGAAAATCTACAAAGATTAGTAGTGTTGTGGTCTTTGTTCTTTACTTTTCCAGATAGTCATTTTGTCTATTCCCAAACTTCTTAGGCCTGGTATTATCCCAGTCATTTCCCTGAATATCCTTAGCTGTGTAGGAACCCTGCTAACCCGAGGCATAGTACAGCATGCTGTGACAGAGATGGACAACCAAAAAACAGATTTACAACTAAAATTTTGAGGGGACGGGAACATTTGGAGAGAAAATAAACGGACAAAATTTAGTTCAAAATTTCTGTTAGCATCTCTGTCATACTTCCTCAAGTAAAAGCTACACAGAATAACCTATCCAAATCCTCGAGGCACTTCAGAAACCCCAAAAATGCTAAATTATTCAACTTAAAATCCTTTCCAGTGCTTCTCCCTGTAATTGCTCTAATTAGCATTTATCATTTAGCAGGAGCACTGGAGCATCATTAGCTGAAAAGTATCAATTGATGATAAAAACTTAAAACTGCTGCTGCCATCCCTGCCTCCTGACCTGAAGAAGAAAAAGACAGCTGTGGCATCCAAAATTATTGCTCCAGCAGCAACAAAGTGAGACTGAGAAAGCTTGAGGACAATTTCTGACTGAATTTGACAGAAAACAAAATGTGGCTCCATTTGTCTCAACAGGATAAAGATTTTACAGAAACGTTTGAAAGATTAAAATTCACAGCATTAATTAAACAGGAGCCATTAAGCCATTTTTCACATTTCTTTGATGCCACGTCAACATCTCCACCCTTCTGTACCTTCGGTTAAAAAAAACAAATCAGTACCTCTTCACTAAAGGACAATGCAACAATCAGCGCCGTCTGCTGTAGCCAAAGCTGTTCTTTCACTTCATTATACTCTGAGGGGATGCTATTCTCCACTTGGCTTTTATGCATTCTTACCAGTGTGGCTCTGCCAAAAATGTAATTAAAAGATGGGTTATTAATCTCATGCTAGTGGCACAGAGACAAAATAAAACTGCATTAATTTTCACTCTGCCTCTATGCACGCACGAGCGAGAGGTGAGAGAGTGTGTGTGTTTGTGTGTGCAGGTCTATTATCAGCTGTACTCCCTGCTTATGACTAATGTGTAAGCCACATCTGCTCACGTCCTAGATGCCTCTCAGTCAGCCATATCTTGCCCGGACCATCCATCTGTCTCTGGCTGAGCAGCAGAGGGAACGCGAGAAACAATCAGCACCACCGTCCTGACCTCTAAACCGCAAGGTCCGAGAATGCCATTAACGGCACACGTCGATGAAAATCGCAGCCACCGTAGGCAAGGAGGTAGACATAGTGCCCCAGTCGGAGTTAGTAACTGTACAGTTATCAGAAACACCAATGGTTGTTAGCTGAAAGTGGCGAGGTGAGCAGTTACCTAAAAGATTGAGATGACAGAATAGAGAATGAAACCCTTCCAAGACAAAGTGATGATCTTTGTGACCTTGAAGAACCAATCCCAGAGAGCAAAGACCCACCCCGAGGTGCCAAAGTGACAACTCTCCTCTCTCACTTATTTCAAGAGTGCACATTATTATCCTGCCATCAGTATAAAAGCTGGCAGATAACAATGACCTACATTCACCGTTTGCTAAACCCCTCCTCTGAACAGTGATTGTCCAATAATGGCATAGCAACCGTAACTAGACATCAAGTCTGTCAAGCATTTAGTTTCTCTACCTACAGTGGCAACCTTCCAAGACCAAAGAGCATATCATTAATTAACTAGATTAGTTTGTGCGGTTACATTACATATAAAGTTTTTTAGGTTTAGGATAACTTGAGGCTCTGTCCTGCTCTTTATTGGATTTGGAGAAATGTATACTCCAGCAACTCCAGCCAACTTTACTAACACATTGATCAAGTCAGTCATCATCATAAAAGTATGTAACAAACAAGTAAGTAAGTTAAGCAGAGAAACAGAGTTATGTTAGAATGAAATAATAGTTTGATCTTTAATTTTTCCTAATCATACTTACGAGGACTAACTAGCTCTAAACTGCAATATTATTAATTCAACTGTACTTATATAGCACTATATCATAACAGTTATCTCTAGACCAACTCTATATATGTATAGACCCAACAATTCCACCATGAGCAGCACTAGGCGACAGTGGCAAGGAAACACTGCCTTTTAACAGACAGAAACCTCGAGCAGAACCAGGCTCTGGGAGGGCGGTCATCTGCCTCGACCGGTATTACTGCAAATACTGCAATTATCTTCATTTCCAAATCTGACTTTTTGTCTGTGACATGTAGCTTTAGCCTCAGTCTTATCATGTACATAAGCCATCAAACCAGAGAGTTAAAAACACATAAGACACTAAAAAGTGAGGAGACAGCGTATTCATTGAGCTCATGGAACGTTAACTTAATTAGCTAGCTCGCTCCAAAAATGAATTTTGAGCAGTAAATCATACTAATAATAACTAAGAGGGGCGGGGCTTAGCAAATGGCCAATTGATGCACCTGTTAAAGTTTCTGAGTGTGATTTTGGCTGATTCTATCCGTTACAGTGTTGTCTGCTTAGACACCGTTATGTGTCAACTGTTGTTTGCCTGTGAGAGAGGAGCAGTGGAGAGAAGTGAATCCTGTTACTTTGGCTCGACGGTAAGAAAATAGGCCACCCGAGGCCGCCAGTGGGAAAGAGTGGAATAAGATTTGGTTGACAGTTGACTGTCTCATACTCGTTTAAACAGACGTCCAATAGTGCTTTCTTCTTTGTTCTGCAAAACGTTTCAAAGTCAAAGAAATTATAGTTGTTATCCGGTGTGGATGAGCAAAACAACAGTTATGTTAAAACATTTCCACTAACATTTATGCTGTGTGTGTGTGTGTGTGTGTGTGTGTGAGAACTAACCTTGCTGCGAGCGTCGACGTTGAGCAGACACACCCCACAAGCCAACTCTTTGGCATTCTTGATGCCGTGCCTCAGAATACAGGAGGAGAAATCTAGGGAGCTCTCATCAGGCTGCACAGACACACATGCACAAAATAAAAAACACACACAAACACATTTTACTTCCTGCCGCAGGGCAAAAATTAGTAATTTATATTCTTATTATAACAGCAGAGAGAACAAGTCTGCTTACAGTAAACCTCTCCAAGCAAACTGTTTATAAAGACTCTGTTTTCACTCCACATAGTTGAAGTCAAGCAAACAATAGCAGCATATACATCTTTCTTCTTGTAAGAAAGGAAGCTATCTGCATGCTTCAATTATACATTGTTTTCTCTCTCCCTCCTGGAGATAAGTTTTCTCTTGTGTGATCTTGCAATGTCAACAATACACAATACTCCTCTGCTGGCTCTGTGGCTGAGGACAGTCGTCCTCCTCTCTGTTTCTGCTTTACAGACACTAGCAGACAGCTGGATAAATAAATCTATATAATTCTTGTTATCCCCATTGATCCAAACAAAAGGCTTCTGCTACATTGCAACCAAATCGATGAATCATTGATTTTAACCTAACTGACCGACAATACTGGATTCACTAACATTTCATTATGTTATTGGCAGCCATTTTATTGCGAACTGACCCACAATGCTCTATTATTGTGTGTGTGTACCTGCACATGAAGTGTGTAAACGTGTCTGGGTGATAATAGAAAAACAGTCAAAGTGGCTGTGTACATACTTCTGTGTATTTACTGCATAACAGTCCTGTGCCTTGGCACATTTATATTTTTTTGAGCATCTTACAGCGAGCTTGGCCAGCGACATGAAGCCCATGAGGTTGTTCCACACTCGGCTGATGTCCTTCAACAGCTGCTGCAGCTTCTCTGAGCACACGGCTGTTGCCTTGATGCCCAGCTCCACACGCCTGGTGATGCGATAGACTTCCACCACACCTGACAGAGAAAATACACAAGCACACAAAAAACATGTTTTGTTGTTCTTTTTGTTCCATCTCTGGGAGGCACACTGTTCAGTCCCTGGCTGTAACATGTTTACCACGCAAAGCTCATTAAAAGCAGAAAAACACAATAAAGGACCAGACCAGGCAGCGATAAGCCATCACAGCTCGTTTTAATCTTGTCCTCTCTGTCCGTCTGACCTGCAGAGGGTGTAAGGCCACACACAGGGTTCTTTAACAGTCTTGGTTTGTTTATAGTGAGTGGTGTGTGTGGTTTGCGACTCCTCACCCAGCAGGTACTCCATGCCCTGAGCAGACTGGATGACCTCGGTGCAGACAGAGGAGCTGCTGATGCCGTTCAGGATGTTGTTAGCTTTGGTGATGACCTTAATGTGGGAAGACAGAAGCCCAGCATTATGACAGTGTTTTTTGATCATCATAATCATCGTTATCATACAACAGTTGGACAACATTTACGTCACAAGCCAAGGGGTGAATACCGTCATCAATTTTTGAGATGTCCTACTGAAAAAATAGTTTTATTTGACACAGACTAGCTTTGGGCCAAGAGACAACGGCCCTATTTCCCTGGGATTGACAGCATCTCTGTAAGTGTTGTTTTGTCTTTTTTTAAAGACAGTATAACAGTACGATGATTCGGTCCGTTATATGGTCAAATAGACCAAAACGTCTTGAATTAATAGATATTGAAGCAGTAGGCGAGACTGCGCAGGAGTCGAGGACACTTTAAAATAGTTTTAAATATACTGCAGGTCGAAAACATTTCAGTGCCTTTTGGTTATCTTAATTACTCTACTACATTTGTACAGTCACTCTCACAATTAAGTCTAGCCATGGGACAAGGTCAGACGTAGGACACAAACAAATACAAACCTCCAGAGCATTTTCCAGACACCTTTGCCACTCGTATGCGTAGCGCTCGCTCTCCTGCAACAACACAGCACAAAATAATCTCAAATGAACACAAAGGCAAAACAGAACAGATCAGAGGAACATTTCTGTACTCCGTAGCCTTTATAAGAGTATTGTGCTGAAATCTGGTGGTTGATAGCGGGCTAACGTGGTGCAGTTAACACCCTTTCTCACCTCCACCTCCCCAGTCAGGTCCTTGTACTTGTCCCTGATGACCGGCAGCGCGGGCTTCTCGCTCAGGGTGTTGGATCGGTCTCTAAAGGGCTGGTCTGGAGCCGGAGACGGGGGCGAACGCCCAATCTCCTTGTCGCCTAAACTATGACTGCGTTTGTGGGAGCCTGCATCCAAGACAGGAGAGAAGAGGGAGATGAATAATGTTAGCGAGAACCATGAACACACCTTTTTTGTTCTATATCAATTCAGCAACCCATAGTAATGACTCATGTTAAGATATGCACCTGTTTGTTTGCAATCATTATACTTTCATTTTGTTGTGACTAATTCCTCCCAGACAAGGACAGCATGAGTAAATACTTGATTTGTGACAAACAACAATTACGTACAAAACAGAGGCACAAATATGCAGGTATGAATTATTCATAGGGACTCACAGACAGACAAATCCTGGCAGGGTACCACAACAAACACATGCTAAGCCCAGACTTTTCCAGGGAGGCTGGCAGTTAAGTGCATGTGTGTGAGGGTTGTCCAGACACAGGTAATCTACCACCCACCACGTGTCATCCTCCCCACAACCCTGAAGCTCCACTATGACCAGATTACTGTTGCACTGGGCGATGAGAAGTAAGTAAAGCCCTCTTCTTCACACAAATTAAATTCAGCAGAAGAGATAAATCTATGGGGCAAATGGGCTTTTATCCCAGTGAAAGAAATGCTAATAAATTATTCGTGGAACATGACACCTGCAAACAGCAATTAAAAATTGAACACCCTTTCAGTGGATAGGTTAATTTCTGCTCATAGATTTGTTGGCCTCTGCTAATCCATCTCACCTGTCACTGCCATTAGAGCAGGGCTGTCATCTCAACACTGCCATCTAATGTCGGACATCTTTATTACAGATCTGATTTGGCCTAACAAGTGGGGGTGGGATGGGAGAAGATTTTTGAGGAGAGTGTTGCTGCGCCATTTTAGGGCCAAGGGCTTACAGTTGACCGGTAGAGTCACAGTTTAATCGGCAGAAAATTAATTTTAATAATTTTAATAATAATAATTTATCAAGCTCTGTGTTTCTCTTTGGGTTTTGGACAAATAAACCAATTTTGAAGATGTCGTCTTGGGCTCTGGTACATTGTTATAGGAATTTTTCAATATGTTCTATACAAACAATATTATCAATCAATCTGCCGATCATTATCTTGATAAATGATTGTTTGGTTTATAAAATGTCAGAAAATAGTAAAAACAGGCAATAGAATGTTCCCAGAATCCAAGGTGACGATAGATAAATTAATGACGTAAATAATTATTTCTATCACATACAGTGGGATCAAAATGATGATTTGTGACTCACCTTGAACAGACAAGTCAAATGTTGCCAGTTCATTCTTGATCATCTCCTCACTAGACTTGACTTTGGTCTGAGCACTGGCTTTGAGGAAGTCAGACTTGCCAAACTTTGGCTTGTCCCCCTGGAAGGCACCAAACTCATCACTCGCCTCACTTGGGTTTCCTTCAGAGCCCGCCTCAGCAGTGGCGGCAGGCGAGTCGGACTTTTCTGAAACAGTACTTGCAAAGTCCCCAAAGTCGTCCTGGTCATCTACACCACCCTGGTCACCGGGGCCAAAATCAGCAAAGGCTTCAAACTTGTTATCTGTTGATGAGCTATCCTCGGTGGGGAGGATGGTGGTGATCTTTGCTACGGAGCTGCTTATGATGTTGTCGGTGCTGCCAAAGGTCAGCTCCTTCCTCTGTGCTGGCACTAAAGATGGAAGGGAAGCTCCTTCCAAGCCCTGCGGCTTTCTGACCTCGCCAGGCAGACATTCCTCCCGGTCTGACCAGTCATAGCTGGCCAGGGTGCTGAGGGCCGATGTCCCAAAGGGGTCAAATTTCATGTCGTCTCCTTCTGTAATGACAACACAGACATACCAGTGGTTCCTAGGAATAGCACAGATGCTGTCATGATAGGCGGTAGATTAATAAGGCTGGATGAAGGACTGAAATTTCTGTTGGATTATTACTATGTCACTTATCTATATTTCAAATGATATCTCTTTACTTCTAATGGGAATTAGGTCTTGAGAAAAATCCAGGCATTTTAGGATCAGTTCACCTAAATAACAAAACATTCTCTCACTTACGTCTAGTGTCCAAGCCAATAATTTTACTGTATTTATTATTTGCCAGGTTTTGATATATCTGCCTCCAACCTCATACAATGGAGGCGACATACCTCACTGTGGATAGTTTCCGGTGGAACAATTTTCAACCAAAGAAATAGTCCCTTTGAAAACCGTTCTCAGTGAATTATCTGGAGAAGCCTGAACATTTTGAAATGTCATTTTTCAATCCTGTAAGAAACGCAAATACAAGTCCATTCACGTCTACTGATATCTCAAACAGCCAGATAAAACCTAAACTATCTACTACTGGCATCCTGTGTAGCATCACCTATGCTGCATAGTCAAAAGTGGCAAGAATGAGATCATATGTATTGTAAAAAGGACCCACTCTCCTTATTTTGCACTTTAAAGATTCTGAAATACACATGCAACCACATCGTAATTCAGTATATTTACGATGCCGACTGCTTCATTATTATGATAGCACCCAACTAATTCTTGTTGTTGTAACAGTAATAATACCTACTATGGAGTTATACATCCTCTCAATTCTGTCTAATAAATATCTTGTGAAGGATAAACTAGTTGTATTGATGTCAAAGCCGAATTATGTTCATGGGAAGAACATTAGTTTTTTAAAGTGGACAATTCCTCCAGTCTGGCTATGAGATAAAACTTGCTGTTCTCATTGGATTGGAGACAACACAGCCTAAAATAATCAGACTTGGGCTCTTTATTTCAAATACAACCTGAAGGATTTTGACTTTCCCGTCACTACCTCTGCTCCGTTTCTTACACTGTGTTGTGTTGACAGAACACAGTTTGTGATCAGATTCTTTATGACTAATACGAACTGACAGAGCTATACAGCGTGTCAACACTTTAATATTCAGGTCTCCCTCTCGATTTCTCTCTCACTCACACTCGCAAACACACACATCGACCTTGTTAGACCCTTCCTATTTTGCATAACAGAACCCTCAGATGCAAAAAGCAATTTGTGAAATTGACAAGGACCTAGTGCTGTAAGCCTCGTGTCATTAGATCACTTTATGGCTTCTGAAGAAAGGAAAAAGGAGAAAATAAGACGGTACGCATTTCAGCAATACCAACAGTAATATTTATTACGACAACATGAGTAGAGAGAAAGAGAGAAAGGTCACAAAGTACTGTGAAAGAGGTCTATCATTACAAGAGATTTGTCAAACTAACACTTGTAAAATTAGATTTCAGTCATTTAGAATACAAGGGCATGCAGTCAGAGAAAAGGGAGAAAACAAACAGTGAGAAGGTAAAACAAAGATAATCTGAGGATATAGAAGCAGAAACCAGAATGAGAAGGCACATTCACAGACTAGAATCAGTATTTCTGGGGAGATGACAAACTTTGTTTTACTATTAGGATGTAAAGCAACAGGTGTTTTGGAATAGATGCGTGAATACAGACCATTTGAAAAGCCAGGTTGAAAAGGTAATTCAAAGAACAAGGCAGGAAGCATTAAAACCCTTTGAGGACCTGAGGGGGAAATTGGTAGCGAATCCCACAAATCAGTGCTTGTTTGGAAAGGCTGTGTACAAACTGCATATTAGGAGCAGTGAGGCCTTAAAAGTTGCCATTTAAGATGCTTCCGTCTTTACACATTTACAATTCTGAAATAAGATGACTTATTCCAATAGCAAATAAGAGGCGATTATCACAATATCTGCATTAATCTGCATGTAAAAACATGAAGTGAGCTTCATTCAAGCACTCAAAGGGTTACAGAAAACAAAGAGGGACATCCTTAAGCCTGATATCCCAGAAAGGGCCTTAAATTTACATCCAATCACAGATGCAGAAACAGATTTAAAGAGACAGTATCCTTTTTCTCTTGCTACAGTGACTGTTTCTCAAAGCAGGCTAATGTGCATAAATGCTTATAATCCCCTAAATAATAGCACATCATTATTAATCAAGACAACAACGTTTAGCTTGAAATGTTAACCTAAAATATTTTAACCAACATTTTAATCTTACTAAATACTGTAGGCTACATTTAATTATATAGTTGGAGTGGCAAATCATAACAAGTTCAAGGAGTCTTTCATAATAAGAGCTCATATTCCTGTAATAAAAATACACTATTAAATCTGTATGTATATATTTTTTTCCTTTGATAAAAACAACTTGCAATACTGTTATGCATATAATGGTTTCTTGTATTATGTTCTTGTCAATTTCACAAATTGAACAGGCAGGCACACTGCAGCAAAAAGCAAGGCAGGAAGGGTAATACTAACTTCATTATGTTCTCAGAGAGCCAGACCGTAGAGCAACAATTCATGCTGCAATATCACAGAGAACCGTAAAAAAAAAAAAAATGAAAAATGAAAAGAAAATCAGATTCCTTTTGTGCTCCAGACTCAAAAGGAACCTCACAAAAGAAATACTGTCTCTTTAAGATTACGTACATGTCCAGAAACACATTGCAAAAGCATGGTGAGGTGCTCAAACTGCTCGGCCTGCTACACTTTAACAGGTTTAGTCCCGGAGCTCTCCAAGAACAAGAACGTATGGATAACGGTGAAAGGGAAACGCGGAGCAGCCGTTACAATGGTGTAAAAGCTTCTTAGGAATGTATCAATGTTAAACTGGGCACTGTCTTTGCCCGATCAGGAGCGGCGTTAACGGTTTCTTTGCAGCTCCATGGACTGTTTGAACACATCATCTTACTCTGTCAGTACAGAGGGGCCTGTTTCAGTTAAACCAACGTTCGATCGCTGTACAGAAACTGAAAAAAGGCAGCGTGGACGTTTCTTCTGGTCATAAAGACATGGATGAAATGATGTGGTATGCATGTTGTTTAACTGATAATTAGCTGATATGTTGAAACAAATAAGAAACGTGCAGAAAGTTGGATGTATGAAAAAACAATTTTCACTCTAACAGGTGAAGACTTTCTCAACACGCAGATAATTATCGAAGCCTTCCAAAAAAGTCTTTAAAAAAGAAAATCACATATGTTTGAGTTGCAAGGCTCTTCACCTGACAGCGATCACATGCCATCTCGGGTTACATTAAGATTGGTCTTGAATGTTTTCTGTGAAACATGAGCCGTGAGATGGAAGGTGAGATGCTCGATGAATAAATGATGAGCCCCGGAGAGAGGGAGTGCTGACATGGATTTTGCATGACTGTTACCGAAACTGGGTCGACTTCCTTTTAACTACAGACCCAACAACAACAAGTTATAGGTAAACTTTAACTCCACTTTCATGGACATGAGGTAGGGGAGAAAAAGCCGAAACACTATTATGGAAACATCTCATAATTAGAGGCCCATTTGACTCAAATAATACCGCATTACACTGCAAGCCTTTAAATACGGCAGTGTAATAAAATAGCTGAAACACATAAAAACACATAAGTATGCACTCACATTCAAACACTCTGGCCTGAAAATGGTGTTGCAACAAGATATGATGTGCCAAACATCCCAGCTGCTTTTGTGACACTGTTGCTCTATTTCAAAATAGCTTGTTTCCTGCTAAATTTCTTATTTACAGAAACCTTTCATTTTCAGCTAATCAAAATCATATTATTTAGTACGCATTCAGCACAAACCAAGTCAACATTTAAAAAGGTGAATGATGGCTTACAGATAATGCCTTTGGTAAGCTGCGGCCTGTTGTGCAAAACCTGTGATTAGAACAAACAAGAACACCCTCTTGTACTCGCCTGTATACAATTCAACCTTTGTTTGTGCTGCACAACACATCAACAAAACACATGCGCGCGCGCGCACGCACACACACACACACACACACACACACACACACACACACACACACACACACACACACACACACTCGGCCTGTAGATACAAAAGGAACACTGATGGGAAGTGAGATGTCTGACGTGTCCACACTGCAGCTGCAAACAGGGAGCTTATCCGAGTCACACAGACAGCAGCCGGGAACCTCGTCTATAAAGTATGACTGCCATCACATAAAAACCAGGCACTCATCATTTGTAAATAGAGATATGGGCCAGGACCTCTGTCATTACAATAATAATAATATATGCAGGGAAGGGAATATGAAAAAAGAGAATGGAGGAAAGATTTAAATAAATAAATATATAAATAAATTTGATGAGATGAATTATGAAATGTAGAATGGAAGCTTCTTATCTGATATGTTATTCATGTAGTGTTATGTCTATCTTCAGTATTTGAGCATATTCAATTCAATTACTTGCCCAAGACCCCTTTGTCATAAGAGGGCAGTGAAGAGGAGAGGCCACTGCTGGCCTTGAAATTAATACTGTGTGTGACTTGACAGGATCTCACCAGAGCAATCGCACTAGTTCCTCACCTGTAGCGGGGGGCTGGTGGGCCGAGAGACCCGGCAAATCCAGAGAGCTGTCCGACATCACGTGCTTCAGGTCTCCACCCATGTCCGAGAGCTTCATGTCCAGCTGCACTGAGAGTGCATCCTCAGAGTCGTCCTTTCCTACACTGCTCCCCCCGATGGATGGGAGGTCGAGGGACTTGACAGAGGCGGAGTCCTCTTTGGCCTGTTTGAAAGCGGCCACCTTGTCCACCAGAGTCTTTTCCGAAGCGCCGAGAGCTGTGCAGAACTTCGAGGACTGAAAGTCAGCAAAGTCATCTGTGTCACTCTTGAGTGAAGAGAAGGAGCCACCGCCACTCTCCTTAGTATCATCGTAGGCCAGGCCTCCCTCCAGAGACAGCTGTTTGAATACGTCATACTTGTCTGAGCTCTGCTGAGGCTGCTGCTGAGTGGAGGTCTCCCCTTGAACCCCCATGCTGCTCTCACCTTTAGGCTCCCCACCAGAACTGCCAAACGCCATGAAGTCTGCAAAGTCATCCTGAGGGGCTGCCACAGCTCCTCCTGCTGCTGAAGCTTGAGCAGCATCAGAGGAGGAGCCAAAAAGGGCAAAATCCCCAAAATCATCTGTCCCTCCCCCTGGAGGTTTGGCACCACCTGGTAGGAGCACTATAGGGGGGGGCACAGAAACAGAGGGGAATGTGCTGGGTTTTGTCTCAGTGGGGGCAGGAACAGAGGAGGCTATAGAAGAGAAAAGGTCCAGGTCGGCCATGTTGAGAGGATTTTTGGGCTGAGAAAGAGATACTGCTGGCTGTTGCTGCTGCTGTGGTAGATGTTGTAGAGACTGAGAGTTTGGGAAAGCAGAAGGGAAGGCAGGTTGAAAGATTTTGGTCTGTTCCGAAGGGTCTAGTGGAGAGACGCTGTCGGCGGTTTTGAAGTCTGTGAAGCCATCATCGGCGCTGACAGACTTGAAATCTGCAAATCCTTCCCCTGCGAACCAAAGAGGACAACTTAAGATGATTAAAACATATTTAACGTGGCAGAGACACGTAAAGGGACGCTGACATGAGACAATAAAACCTCGGGGGCGCCAATCATGACTCTGTCATTTTACAATCCTACAAGAAAGGAAGCAGGTGGATTAGTTATGGTTGTGTCGCATTGTGAAACTTCCTGTCTTGTGATGAACTGTGCAGAACAGTACACATCATTGCACAAAAAAGCTATGTCATCTTAAGACACATACATACGCACTAACATGCAATGACCTGTTCCAACTGGAGCAGAACATGATAAAGCAAATCTGCAAAAAAAATGTCCATCTTAACAAGTTCTATTGTCTCCATATATCTGAAAATGCTACTTCAGCATTTTCTGTAATTTTTAGAAACTAGTGTCAAGCATATTGTAAAATTGAGCAGAATAAGGAAGATACTGTCATCTACAACTATCGGGAACAAGTGCAAATTAAATTAAATGTTTCTAGCTCTACCTTTCCTGGCAAATAATAATAATAAACCACCATTAATATTGGTTTGGTGGATAAATATACTGGGAAACAGCAAAACATATCAATTATATATCTTTTGAATATTGCAGTTATGTTTTACTACTGAAGGGTGAATATTAGCTAAACATGTTGAACAGAATGCATCAGAATTTAATGTGATATGGTGTACTTCGGTACATAGGGAGCCAAAATTGAGATTTTCAAGTTTGCCTATGTTGACTAAGAAAACTAGATTTACTAGAACTATTCTTAACTCAAATAACATTATATATATAGTAGGTTGTTTTACTTTTTGGTTTAAAGAAAGACGAAGTTTTAAAATTCAACAGAAACTGAAATTGCCAGTTAAGATGGGTATTTTTTGCAATGAGAAAACTCCTTATATGCTATTAAAAAAGCAACAGAAAACATATTTTGGAACAGAATCTTTCTGCCCCTTTTTGGTGAAACACGCCGCATGTATAAACCACACAGAAAAAAAGTCAGAATGCATTCTTTAGTTTCAGCCGTTGTTAATTCACTGTGGAATAATATATGCATGGACTGAAACAGAGAATCTGTTCACACTGCCGGTGTACGGTGGAGAAGAGATAACTAATGGGCTCATTAAGGAGATGGAGCCTGACAATGCCAAGGAAAGGTCACCGCAAAGCATGACTTACTGGAGTTGTAAGAGCTGTCCCCATCGGAAACTGTTCTAATGAAACAGGGACGGGAAACACACTGGTATCAACACTGCAGGCTTGCAAAACAAGATACAGTGTAAACATGGAACAATGGTAATATGGCATTTTAGTGACCTGACGGATTTGCCCAAGTTATAAAACAGTGTTTAATTAGAGGGAATCTAACGCCCCTCTCTTCCCTAGAAATTCCAACCAAAATAACACAAAGCTTGGTTTTCTAAGGAGCATGTGATATTGTTCTTGAAGGTCTCTCCTGTCCTTTAGCCATGTGCTCGCAGGGACCATCTCAGAGCCCAATATGTCCTCTTGGTCATTTGGCAAAGAGGCCAAAGGGATTTGTCTCAGAAATACCCAGACAGAGAGACTTAGATGTGTAAGAATCTGACTTACTTACCGACTGATTTCTTGTCAGCAGGCTGCTCCAGCTGTCTGAACACACTGTATTTGTCTCCAATATCTGGATGAAAACAAATAAAGAAGAATGGGTAAAGGATGAAGCGAAAATAGAACACATTTCACAGACAGGCAAGTGTTGCCTTAATGTAATTTGCTATGGCACTCTACGTATTGCCCAAGCACCAAAACAGAGTTTTAAAGAAGTTTAAAATATTTCCATAAAAATACAATTTAAATACACCTGAAGTTGTAGTAGGTAACCTTCAGGGATCAATTTTATGTCAAAAAGTAATAAAAATGCTGTATTAGGTGGATAGAAAAAGTGGTTGCACTATTCCTCAACTGTGTCATGGAAATGTATATGAGTGATGAGACATCTGAGGTGATGGTGTCACTTGCCAGTTATCTAGCTAGAGAGGAGTGGGGGGTGCGTCATTATCTGTGTTGCTTTAAACATCTGAAGATCATATTTTTTCCCCTCCCTACCCTACTTTATCTTTTTATTCCCATGGTTTTCCCTGGCTGCAGCATCCCATTGAGAGCAGACAACATTTCTAACATACATCCTGTGTAAGGTATAGAAGGTACCTGAGGCGGGGGGTGTAGGCTCTGCAGGCAGATCCACAGACAGCTGCTTGAAGACAGCATACTTATCAGAGGACGTGACGGATGCGGGGGAGGAACCAGACACTGGAGTCAGCATGGCAGATGCACTGCAGGGACACAATAGATATAGTCAGACAACAGGAAGAATGAGGTTCAGTAGTAGGGTTTAATCCCCATAAGCTGACTGAACATTTGCCCTGAGCTCAAAAAGTTTGTTTTTTGAAATGTTCTTCTTTTGTTAAAAGGTTTTTTCATTCTATGTAGTCCTAACCATTGTGGCACCTTTGATGCTGATGCAAACAATGGGTACTTTTATCTCTATATCTTTACTTTATTAATGCAAATACTGAATAAAAGACTCCTGCAAAGAGTGCCACAAAGGTGGGTCATATCAGTATTTGTCTACCTTCAGATACTGATATCTTGTCCAATTATCACTGCTGTCTGTCAGTGTTTGGCATTATGTTGTTCAGATAAAAAAAAAAGATCATCTTGATATATTAAATATCTGTGCTGTTTCTTAAACCAATGCTCCTCCAACTTGGGCACATATGGGATGACTGGGCCTCTTTGGAGTTCTGTTGCCACCAAATTGCATTCAGCCCAATAAAAACCAGCTCTGTTTGTAATTTGTCTTCCCCACTCACTACCTGTACCTTGCCTCAAACCAAGTTGAATTGTCCGTTTTATATGCAGCTACAGCCAGCAGCCCGTTATCGTAAGAGAAATACTGGAAACAGGGGAAAACAGCTTTAAAATCAAAATCCGACTACCAGCACCTTTAAGTTCACTAATCATCTTGTTTGCTGAATCTGTATATAAACACCATTTCATAGGGTGGTTAAATTGTCAATCAAAACCACAAATTCTTGTTTTTACACTCAAGATGTTGGAGACAGATGTTGTTACCTTGGACAGCGCCAGGCTAGCCGTTTCGCTATGTTTCCAGTGTTTGTGCTAAGCCAACTGGCAGTTATCAAATTTACTGTACAGAAGCAAGAGTGGTAAAAGTCGTCTCATCAAACTCACCACCAGAAAGCAAATAAGCATATTCTCCAAATGTTCCTTACTATTCCTATAAATTTAGTGTCAGTATGACAAGCAAATAAAATGACAAGATGACCATTCGTGTAATGTTCTGATGCCCCTGTCAGATACAAAAACCAAAGCGGAACACGTGTAAAAAGAATCTTACTTTGCATTGTAAAAGTAGCTGATCTGATGACGTACAAGAATCAGACACTGAGGGAATTCATTAGTTTCCTCAAAGCCCTTTCTCTGCAAGACATCTGACAGTAAGTTATGCCTGCCAGTTCAGGCTGGCAAACCAACATGAGCTTTTCAGCCTCTCATTTAATCAGACAGCAATCTTACACTGTTTCAGCAATGTAACAAAAAAATCCCCCAGTCTATGTTTTCAGGGAAGAAATAGGAGGGAATTATACAACGCCCTAGCCACTTAGATGTGAGATACTTTAGTTCTGCTTTTTCTTTGTCTTTCAACAGATAATTGCCTTTCAGCTTCCTCTCAGTTTGAGGAGACAGTCTCTCCATACAGGCTTGGAAAGTAATATAAAGAAATGACCTTATCTACTGTCCACTGAAATGAGTTCATTAAGAGATGACCCAAACTCATTGCTATTCTGGCGAGGATATTATGATTACGACAGAGTGTCTGACTGTATGGTTTCCAAGATAATGCAAGTCACAAATATTCTGCAGAAAAACCCAGCTATAAATAATCAACCAGGGCTGAATATTAGACACTTGTCACTGCAAACATTTCCATAATGTCTTCAGAAAAGTAGTTAAGAGTCCATAAGGAGACAGAATTAATGAGGATAACTGAAGGTATAGTGTATATTTCTTGTGAACTAATGTAAAAAAATGGGGTCATACACAACTTTCAGCTTTTTAAGACAATTATGTAAGCTAGATGAAAACTTTGCGATATTTAAAATGGTACGATAATTAATGGTTTAGGCCTACTCTGTGTCTCCACTGCACTGTACCTGTTTTGGTGCTGAGGTGCAATGGTGGCAGGGAAACTTCCACCCAACTCCCCCTGGAACTCAGTGAAGGCCTGGTCTCCTCCTCCTGCCTTTGGAGCCTCCTGGAAGTCTTGGAAGTCATCGTCATCGACTTTGGTCCCCTAAGCCAACAACATGTTAGTGACTGAGGAGTGAATTATAATCAATAAAAGGAACGTGCAGAGCTAAAGGCTTGTTACCTGTGCAGGAGGTAAACTGGTGATGAAGTTAGTGTTTGTGGGTGCTTGTGAGGGTGCTGCAGGTGTCATGGCCATGACTGGTGGTGCTGGTGTGGCCATGGCCATAGAGACTGGGGGCTTGGACATCATGGGCTGCTGGTGCTGGGGCATGACAGGGGCCATGGCCATAGCCAGAGCCAGCAGGTTGGGCACTGGTGGAGAAGGGAACTGACTGAGGATTTCCACATTCATTGCTGGGAGACCACTCTGAAAGAAAGTTAACACATTATATTTTATGTTTTTCTTATTGGTAACAAATCCAATCAAACTGTCAAATCAAAATAGGTTGATCAACTAAATCATGACAGCTCATTAAAAAGGTGTCAGGGCATAATAGTGGCTACTCTGATGCCATCATGTATTCACGGGAAAACAGGACCGATGTTTTCTTATAAATTATTCAATACAGTTCTGTTTGAACAGATGTCACAGGCAGACTCAAACCTTTCCTCCTCACACGTGAACGCACTTTGTTGTGCTTGTGTATTAAGGCTCTTGGAAGATTTACATCACCAAAGGTGTCTTATTATTCCATGCATGGAAGCAGTGGCATGCAGTGTTCCGTGAGCTGCCTGCAGATTTGCATCCTCCCTGAGGTGGTGGTGACAGGCCAAGGCTAAGGATGATAAGAAGCCTCCTGCCAAACTTGACTGATGGGGACTGAGATGTACTGTATATTCGGCTTACAATGCTTCACAAGCCCTCGGCTGATTCGCAGCGCTGCCTCGTTCTGCCTATTTCTAGAAAAGCCCATCTAATTTCAGTGTGGAGTTGATGGCGAGGCTGTGCGGAAGCCATGGGGGATGATTAGTGAAGTCGTTCTAAGTGGATAATTGGACTCCAGTGTTTACCTGTGCTACACCAATTAGTGCAAGTACAGTGTAGAGCTCCTCCTTGGTCAGCATGCCAGGTGTTGTGCGGTTGGCTGATGCCCAGATTTGCCCCAGTGCTTCCCTGGGAAGACCTGATGACATTAGTATTGGGTAGAGTTTGGCTGTGTCTATCCCTGCTGGAGTCATGGTGAATTCAAGAACCTTCTTGAACATTTCTAAGGAGAGACAAAAAGAATGAAAAATATTCACGTTTGCGTGAAATACAGAGGTAAACAAATAAATTATTCTAAAATTAAACTGGAGATTTATAGCATGCAGTTAAATTTGGTTTTACAAAACACAGTGTAATGTCAAATATGAATATCTGAAACATTATACTGGACATGTTCATGTACAAATGTTTACCGGGGATGAGGCTGTCATTGTAAACCCAGGCTGGTACCATGGGCTGGATGTGTTCTTGTTGTGGGTACATGCCAACACCTGCTGTGACAAGCACAGACACACACAGTTAGTTGTTATAGCTGTAGCCTTGTCCAGGCATACAATTTGCCAACCCTCTTGGCAGCTGAGCCCAGCTTGTATCGAACTCAACAAAATCATACACCTCATGTCTGGAAAGCTCGGTGCAGATGTAACGCTCCCTGCACTGAATCACAAGCGGCCTGCCAGGTCAGACATCTCTAAATCAGTCTGTGAGCCATTTTCAGCTTCAAGAAGAGGGGGGAGAGGAGACTGCCTTGTAAGAAAAAAATAACTAAAGATCGAATTTAACTGCCGACATTGACCTAATTAAACATTTTTACTTTCTGCAAATAGGCAAACAAACAGAGGGGGGGAAAAAAAGCTACGATTTCCTAACATTCTGTCTGCAAGGCATGTGTTTACTCAGGCAACCACTTTGCACATAATAGTCCCATCAGTCTTGGGCAGTTAAATGAATGTTATTACAAATCTCCCCGGTCTCCATGATGAGCCTCTATATTTCCCTCGATGACACGGACACAGACAAACAAATAAACAGCACAAAGGAGTGGCCAAGTGGCATGCACAATCAGCCTTGGATTATGTTTGGGCCACAGTGGCACCTGCCAATCCATGCGCATCCCTGTTAAACCAAAGCAGTCAGCATGCGCCAGAGGTCATTCTCTGAGAGGGTGTTACACAGCGAGGAAACAGACGGCAGCTTATTGAGTCAGCAGGTATTACCCCAAAACCTCGACAGACACAATCCATTTAAACAATGTGTGCAGAGAGCGCCAACGAGAGAAGGTCCCTCTATTGAGGCCTGAAGTGACAGAGGTGTAAAGCGGGTAGAAATATGAGCAGAGACTTGGCTTAGAAGATGTAAAGATACCAGGGAGGGTAGCTCAAAGACACTGCCAATCTATAATAATCTCAGAGGTGAGCAAAATGTCATAGTTTTAACTGAAGTAGCAATAGTAGAACGCCCAGTCCAGAATCAAGTATAAACCAATTATGACCCAAAGAGATAGAATAGATTAAGCTGCTGCAAAAGGTACAGAATTATTTTGGCTGGGGTTAGAAAGAGTGAAATTATTTCCCCAGGACTTAAAGAAAATGACTGCCTTGATTGTGCGTTAATTGTGTGCAAAGCAAGGGAGAGAAGGAGAAGCTATAAAGTCTTAATAAACAGGCACTTCTCTCACCACTGTCACTACTGGTTTGAGGAGACGAGTCAGCAGCTGATGGGGGGGCGCTGGGTGCTGACACCAGGGCCTCAGGTAGCTTTTCTGCGACGAAGACAGAACTCAAGTCCTCAGGGGCCGCAGCCCAATTCCTCGCTTTAGCGCTGGATTCAAACTGGGCTGAAACTTTAGTTTTAGGACCCATTTTAGCCAAAATCTGCTTGGACTTAAAGCTAACCTGGGCCATCTTATCAGCAGTAAGATCGCATGAGGAGAATAGCTTCTCTTCCAGGGACGGGCCTAGAGGGGTAAATGAGGGACAGGTTTCTTGATAACACAACACTTACTATAGACAGCAATTGAAGTTTTTTATTTCTCTGAAACTAAGTTGATGATTACGCTTGTAGCTAAATTTAGGGGGATATTTACTTAGCAGTCATTGCCCTTTATTAGGTGCTTAACAGTCAAATTCCTTATTTACTGAAGAACTGCACCAAGGATAAATGGGAGAAAACTGCCACCAATGAAAATTGTGTGTTTGGTCTCGTGTAATATGTAATTCAAGGCATTCCTGTTCAGAGGCACACAGTACGGGAGAAGGGAATGGAATAGCTGCTGCAACCGTTTTATCACTGCAGAGAAAATTGCATCTGAAATTTAATGTCTGAGAAATGCAGGTGTAAAATCTGCAATGCTGTTTTATCACACAGAGACATTACAGCCAGGTCCAACTAGTGAGTGAGAGAAACGGACGGCGAGAAATGCGATGCTTATTTTTCCTGATCTCTAATGGCTCATAGCAGTTAGTAGTCCAGTGCTATATGATTGAAGCGGCCAGTAATACTTAAGTAGGAATTTCTTTTTTTCAATCCATTTACAGAAATGATAATCAAAGCAGTTTAAGTTTAACCAAAAATCTCACACACTTATTCTTTATAATGCATTCAATCTGATCTTTTTGTTGAGCTGACAACATCAGGCTATTTAACTAATATTTCCTCACAAACATCCTTCGTCTTGTGATATGGAAGACAAGCTTGCAAAAATATCTTCTCTTCAGTCACTGCTAGAAGTTCAGAAGCAGAGAAACATTTTCTTCAGTCTTTCTTTGTCAGGGCGGCTGTGGCTCAGAAGGTAGAGCAGGTCGTCCTTTAATGCCAGGTTTGGTGGTTAGATCCCGCCTCCTCCTGTCCACATGTCGAAGTGTCCTTGGGCAAGACTCTGAATCCTAAGTTGTTGAAGGCCAGCACCTTGCATGGCAGCTACGTTGCCATCGGTGTGTGAATGTGTGTGTGTGAACGGGGGAATGAGAGCAGTCTGTAAAAGCACTTTGGGAACCGTTAAGGTTGAAAAGCGCATGTCCATTTAGCATTTGTACACTGCATTCCAGACATGCACGCCAGCCTAAAAACAGCCCGGCTTTGGATCTTATTTAGCATACATTTACATCTGCAGTCTTACTACACAAAATTTCTTAGTGCTTAGTGAATATCCCCCTTAGTGTGTTTATATTTGGTTTACTGTCAGACAGTACGTATTATCTGCACTATATGAACATAGTGAATTAATCCTGCATTACCCCGGTGTAGATTTTTTTAAGGACCAATTAACAATGTCAAACTGTTTATGCAACCTGCAATTTTTATTCTACTTTATCTGAACAAGAAAAACAAAGTTAGTAAAGTGAAGGTCTCTCTTCTCTTCTATTAAAGGGAAGGGATCCTGGCGCCATCAGATCTAATCGGCTTACTCCAGATGCTAAACAACTAGGTCAGAAATGTCTGAGGATTGGGAGATGACACTCAATGGCGGGCTAGCTGTTGCATTTCTCTGGAGAGAAGGTGATCTCTCTGACCTGTCCGAGAGCTGTCAGAGCAACTGCTCATCCCAGAGATTAGACGGCAGATGACACACAAAATGGAGTCAGTATCACAGCTGGATTCAGCTACTATATAGTTAAAACCTACAGAGAAACATTCTCATTCTCTTTCTAATAATGAAGCAAGTTGGGTTTTATTTATTCTGCATCCTTGTTTGCCTAGTTTGTATTGTCTGGTAGCTTTAAAACATTTAAGTAATGAGGCCAGACCATCTGCTGTGCTGGCTGCATGCTCCCGCACTGTAATGCAGGCCAAAACCAATCCAAAATCCAGACATACCAGTGAAAATATTCAGCATAAGCCATAAAAGCAGCACTACAAGTTAAAATACTAATCCTTCAAATTAATTCAAAGTGTAAATGGTTGAGTATAAATTATGAGGATGAGAGGTGTCAAAGCAAAAGAAGAGTTACCTTGAAATGTAGATTGGGAGCTGGTGTTGGCAGCTGAATGTTGGGTGACAGTGGGAAAGGTAGGGAGGGACTGAGAGAAGCAGGAGGAAGAGGAGGACAGACCTGCCCTCGGTGAAGGGGATGAAGGCTGCACTTGGGCCTGAGAGGAGAGGTGGAAGTTGGAGGAAGGGAAAGCATTTACAGGACCCTGAACAAAGTCACTAAACTCGTCATCGCCCTCAGAGAAACCTGTCTTGGCTGCAGAAGGCGAAGGCTGGACATGGGCCTGAGAGGTAAGGCCGAAGGTGGAGGAAGTGGAGGAGGAGGAGGGCGTAGGGAAGGAGGCGGGGGCGTCTAAAGGCCCCTGAAAGTCACTAAACTCGTCATTGTCCTCGGGCAAAGCTGGGGGGAGGGAGTGAGTGGAGACAGACTGGTGTGATGGTGATGAGTCTGCAAAAATGAAGAAATAATGATGATGCACAGCTCACGACACACACTACAATGGAGAAGGAAATAAGGGCTGCAAGAGTGAGATAAAGACTATTTTGTGCAAGACCACCAATTGCAGAACTGCAATTCAATCAAAATCTTGACATGCAGCATTTAATTAATATTTAGATTTAATAAAATGAATTATTAAACTGAACTACTTATTAACTGCAGTATTTCTATAAACATCAACACCAGAATAATGGCTCTAAAGCAGTCCCAACCTGTGAGTCAGGACCCCTCCAATGGATCAGAAGATAAATCTGAGGGGTCTTGATATGATTAATGAGATATAAAAGAAGAAAATACATTGTTCAGCAACATAAATTTATGTTCTTTTCTCTAGTCTTTGCTTTTTTCTTGTGAAATAAGGTGTCAGTTTTAGCTTGTATAGTTTCTAATACTTACTCAAATTAAATAATTTAACTTGTTCAAAAGGTGAAAATTCAACTTTGGTGAATCTGCTCGCAACCCATGATGCCGTTAGTACTGCTAAATAGCATCATTTTAAGGTTTCACAAACCAAAAAATGTTGGGCACTGTAAATGAATAACTACAATTTTTTGAAATTCACAGGAATAAGCTCAGTGAGGAAAATCAATATAAGCTTGTGAAAAATTCATAAATAGATGGTGTATTGAACACAGATGTAAAGACACTACTAAATGTGATAAAGACCGTACTGACAGGCATACAGATGAAAAGAGAGACTGGGAAAATAATGTGTGTATATATATATACACATACATACACACACACACACAGACAAAAAAACATCCCAATTTTTGCTTCTCTGGCTGCCAGCTGGGCAGCCATCATGCTGACCTGCCTTTAATCTGGTTATTATTCTCAGACATGGGCATTTCAACAAAGCTACAGAGAGCAGATCTGCTGATGGAGAGACACAACAGCAAAAATCCCATGGATTACATCTAAAAGGACTTGAGGTGAAGGTACCTTGCTTCTTGCTCTGTGATGATGGAGTGGGGTGCATCTTCGCGTCTCTACTGAAGCCATCCAGGTTGCCTTTGATTGCCTCTAAGGCGTCGTCGCGACTCTTCTCTCCTGTCTGTGTACAGAACAATAAAGGATCAAGAGCCCAGAGGGTTACAAAGACAAGCAGCGGACATGCCAGAAAAATAGTAAAATAAACAAGATGTGGCGAGAGACTCACCTTGGGTTTGACACTGCTGAGTAGCCTCAGCTTCTGTTTCTGCTCCTCAAATTGTCTTCTTTTCCTGTCCTCCTCCAGCATCTTCTGCTGCTGCTCCAGACGTTTTCTAAAAGGCAAAAAGTGTACAGACATTATATGTGGAGGGCCAAGTAAATAATAGTCTTGAATAGATTGGGAACAGGGTTGGGAACACACAAACACAAAGAAGAACCATGATATCAGTGTAAACATATCTTACTGGTGCTCCTCTGCCATTTGTTTCTGCATGTCAGCCGTGTACTGGGGTCCAGCAGGTCTCATACCCATAAACTGTTGCTGACCCAAGAACTGCATCCCAGGGGTCTGCATCCCAATAGCCATCCCACCCTGTTAGACACACACAAAACAACAAACAGCAGCTCAGAAATCTCATAAGCATTCCTACCTCCTTTCACTTGATATTAAATGCTCACACCAAGGGACAGCAATAAATTCCTATTAATGTGCTGATGTTTTATGGAAGCAAATAGGGTTAAGATGAGCTCTTAACACTATTCTCTTCAAGTCTCCACTTGAATGAAATCAATACAGCAGTATTTCAGTATTATGTGTTTATTAATGGAAGCCCACATTTGCAAATCTGCTAAAAACACTATAAATGCTGATGACATACAACCCATAAGGGAGCTACTAGAAGGAACATTTCAACTCAAAAAACAAATAAGACAAATGCAGAATCAAGAAGATAAATAAAAACTCTGCCCAACATCAAACACAAGCTCACCTGCATAGGCATGGATCCTGGGGGCATCTGTCCCCCAAAGTTCATTCCCATCATGCCCTGCATGTTGGGCTGCATGACGGGAACCATGGGGAAGCCCTGCTGCTGTTGTTGCTGCTGCTGCTGCTGCTGCTGCTGCTGCATGGGTACCATGCCTGGAGAAAAACACATAAACCCTGTTACGGCGTGAATAGTGCATTAAATTTGAAGCATGACAGAAAGCCCAATTTAATGTGCACTGAAGAAAACTTGATACAAGTCTGGAGTTTGGGGAAAAAAAAAAGTCTGGACATGATTCAGTATTGCAAATCAATTTCCTGGACAGCTGAAAAAAAATCACGGGCTAAGCAACAACCAAATCTGTTTTTCTGTTGACTACTGTGACAGCTTGGAGCAAAACAAGAGCAGTGAGGGGGAGAAAAAAAAAAATCAAAAAGCATGTGTTTGTTTTCACAGATGCTGTGTGAGCTGACAGCCAGAGCTGAGCAGCCAGCTCCTTCTGGAGGCTCCAGATGATTCGCCATGTTAGGGCTCAACCGGGCTGAATAAGTGGCTTGTTTAGGAGGCTGCACACAATCTACTTTGTCTATAATGACATGGGTAATGGGAGTATGTAATGACCCCTAAGAGACGCTTGTCCCAGTGGTTTATCAGGTGTGTTACTGCAAAGTCAACAGCCTAAATACCACAAGCACACACAGCTAAATGATAGTACATCTGAGGGCCACAATGCACTACTCTGGGCATATAGGTAACAAAAGCATGAGCGCCAATGTGCCGAGTCCTTGCTGCTACTTTAATCTGCCTAATGACTTATGGTGATCTTAAAGACGTAGCAAGGACCAAATGTTGACAGGAAAGACTAATGAGAAGCAAAGCAAAAACAATCTGGCTGGAGATTCTTAATCTTTAATTAGTTAACCCAGTACTACGTCATTTGTGACACCCGAAAGTGCAAGATGTGCTCTGAATCTAAATTTTGAAAGATTTGTGAGCAGTTTTTATTCTCAATCTAAATATTCTGACATAATGTGCTACATGATCAACGGCTCGCCTTTAAAACACTGTCACTATGTAACACTACGTCACTCATCAAATTCAGGGGAAAAAAACACTTTTAAATGTGTTCATCTGATATTAAGTTAGTAGAAACAGTAACGGTAGTTAGTAATAGTAGTAATGTCGACGGCAGAATGACTCACCTTGTGGATGTCCCAGGCCTCCTCCAACAGGATACATAAAACTAAAGGAAAAAAGAAGAAATGTAGTTTATGAGATTCAAATAAGGCTAAAGTAAAAAAACACACAGATAAATATTTCACTGTGACTTTTCTATGTGGAAGTCATGATGTGAGATACAGAAACAGCATCATGTCCCCTGCAGCCTAGAACAATACAAAAAGTATATAATCTCATCACTACTTCATTAACTGTGCCTTTCCTCTGCAGAAGCGGCATGCGAGCAGTTTCAGAAGCCTTTGTAATGTGAAAAGTATAACTGCATTTAGCTATAACAAAACTCCTGAATGTCTAACCTGTGACTGTTATTTGTGATGCATAACAAAGCATTGAAAGCCAGGCTGGTGACAGCCATCAATTTATATAATGTATTGTATAGATATTAGGTTATTTAATATAAAACACATGTGGGAGGTAAAATACTTAAGTGAATGATATTTGAGACTGTGTTTGACTAAAGATGGTTTACCAGAGATTGCTTACGGTCAAAAACTACTTCCCCATAAAATCAAATGGTCCTTTAACTGGATTTGGTTCCATTGTGTATTAAAGTGCAACAGCCTGCCTGTACTGTATTTGTTAGTGACAAAAAAAATTAAGAGGATCTGTATGAGTTTGAAATGATACAACACAGCCACATGAGAACGACTTGTTGTTCAGTTCTTGACGTGTCTTCATCTGCTGCTTTGAGTCAGACCACATGTGAATTCAGGGAGCATCTTATTGTGATATTGCTGTCATTCTATCTCAGTGTATTCAAAACACCACGCTAATAAAAGCTGCTTTCACGACAAGCACTAAATCTGCTGTTGGCATTCACTGATCGGGAAACTGCAGCAGATACAGAACGAGCCTCGCAATGAGCCTTTGTCCTGCCAACTAAAAGTAGTTTCATCTTATTCACAAAGACCAGATTCAAGGTGAATTGACTTGATTCTAACATTAACACAATGGGTGCAGTTTATCTTTCCCCAAAGTGGCCAAAAAAATTAAAAATCAACAGTTAATGCAGGTTTAAACAGTAAAAAAGGGGACAATATTTTCAAGAGAGTGCAGTAATGCCATCACAGAATAAGGCTTTGATACACAGAGCTATTTATTGTGTTCAATTTTTCTTTGTCTGCCTGTTATTTCAACATGACCTGGGCTGATTAAAAGCCATTTATGCACAAATTGGCATATATAAACTGTGTTAATGTAAATGTATGTGCCCTATTGTCTGATATAACAAGGCAGCTTCATATACTGAATGAGATGATATGAAAACCTTCACGGGGGCATCTCTAATGTTCGAATTCAGTGTTTGCATATAAAGGAAATTTCAAATACATTTGTTTTGCTAAGTCATAATTTTAAAAAAAATTAGGCTATAAGCAATTAGAAGAGGTTTAACTTCACTTCTTACTGTACTGAGTACTGATGAAGTAATATGACAGGGTGTTATCTTCAGGGGTGGTGCTCGACCTGGAGGATTTCAGATGCTCACATCTGCTCACTGTAAGATTTGCAGCTTAAAAAGCTTTTATAGAAGCACTAAAAACGCTGCTGCCCACCATCCTGCAGCAAATAACAGGTCATGGCTGAGCAGATTAACATAGAAGGAGATAAGCAGTAATAACAGCTGTGGACAGACACCAGGCAGGCCGGTGCCGTGTAAAAGGACTGTAATCATCCAACAGCTATCATCAAACTGTTTAGAAAGCTGGGAGACAGAAGGCAGGGTCAGGAGTTTCAGTCAATGTCATAATCACTGAAGAGGCTAAAACAAAAATTATTTTAGCTTGTTCTGAAGCTGCTCT
The DNA here is from genome assembly GCA_036023855.1 of Gadopsis marmoratus. Lineage (NCBI taxonomy): Eukaryota > Metazoa > Chordata > Actinopteri > Centrarchiformes > Percichthyidae > Gadopsis > Gadopsis marmoratus. The sequence goes on from JAVQJF010045874.1 coordinate 44,409, forward strand.
TATAGTGGAATATACCGACTGCTACAGTTGTTGATGGTCACTAAACCCATTTATTTCTCTGAAAAGCTGAAATGATTAGTCGAGTCATTGATTAGTTGATTTGAGCCACAATTAATTTTCTCCTTGATTATCAACAATTCGACAACATATTTAAGTAATTTATATTGAAGTAATTTATCAGGCTAAACATGCCAAACATTCTCTGGTTTCAACTTCTCAAATGCAATTATTTAGTGTTCTTTCTCTCTCTTTTATTGTAAACGGAAAATCTTTGACTGTTGGCCCAAAAAAAACAAGCAATATGGAGATGTCAGGTCTCAGTAACTGTGATAGCTATGTTCACTATTTTCTGACATTTAGGCTAATAATGATAATCATTTGTCATTTTCCAAGCAAAAATGCCAAATATTTGCTGGCTCCTGAATTGAAAGTATTGACTGTATTTATTTGTCATTTTGGGTTTTGGAAAATTGTGGTGAGTATTTTTCACTTTTTTTTTAAGACACTTTACAGACTAAATGATTAATCAGTTAATCAAAAATGAATTTATCTTAAGATAATTGATAATTAAAATAGTTTTTTGCAGCCCTAAACACTACACAACAACTTATTTGGATCCTGTTAATCACTTATGTGGCCAGAATCAATCCAGGGACCAAGTCAAGTTTCATGAAGTCCACCACCGGCACTGGACCCAAATGCCCCTGTCCTGCTTCCATCCACCAACACAGCAAAAACAAACTCATTCATCTATAAACACTGACTGATATAGATTCATCTATGACTATTATAAATTAAGTCAAATGTATAAGACATGTTTCCAATTCTCCAGAACTCTGAAACCAACAAGAAACAGATCCGATTTCCAGTTACACCTCCAACTCGAAAAATGTCAACAGTTACAAAACACACCCCAAAATAATACATTCTTAAATAGGTTATTACAATAGGACATCATCTGATGCTCATGAGGTCAAATGTCTGACAAATGGTGTAATCGCATGTCCCACGGTCTCCGTCTCCATGGGGGAGATACAGCCACTGCAGCTTTGACTAAACAGCTTAGAGTCATTATAGAGCCTATAATGGCTTATTTACTCCAAACACCTACAAAAGGTTGCTTCAGCTGTCACACAGGTTTTGTAAGCTGCACTACTACTCCACCTACTGGCTTCCTGCTCCGGGACTCCTGACACATTTTACTTTGTTATTGTTGTATTGTCGTGTCTGGCAGACAAACACACTGCACGGACACCATCCAAAACATCACTCCTTCATTCAGATCCATTACATCTGGCATGGAAAGAGATTTGAATATGCCACAGATAACCAATGCACCCGGCTAAAAGTATAAACTTTATGAGCTAGGAGTGGTTAATATGGACAAAAAATCTTTATCACAGTATATCAGCAGATGTTTATGAACAACATAACCCCACAGGAACATCCATTTTTTTTTTTGTTACTAATCCAGCAGATTAAATTCCATACAGGTCAAGGTACTTCATCACATACTGCAAAACATCCTGTAAAAATCCAATATTGCCATAAAACGGTTGTGCTCACTGATTCACCTCAACAGGAAAGTGAACATGATATAAGCAACGTCGGAATAGAAACATTTCTGACACATTTATCTTGTCCAACGCTATATCGTCAGCCTGCCCAAACCTAATTCTACGCCTTTACTGTCCTCCAGCAGTGCCTAAAGGTGAGGCTTTATCAACAGCAGTGGAAAACGTAGCCCTGGCAGATTCCTGTCTGACTGAACAAGTCACTGCTTCCTGCTCTACTTTTTTTTGTGTGTCAAAAATCTGTAAGAAAAAAAAGGGACTGACACCCTTCATACAGGCGTCAAGCGGAACTTGATGCAAACAAAAGTGACTTCAGCCAAGAAACATTACAGCGTAAGTCAGTGAGTGTCCATCAGACATCAGCAGCACGATAAGCACATCGGAGAGATCTGCAGTTACCGCCATGTCTTCACGTTACACCTGCACTCACCTCCACCGCTGAGGGTTTTGGTTTCACCTGTCAGATCAGTATCACCTGGCTATTCGGGATGCTTGTAACCAGAGCGGATTTATTATTCAAGCTGCTCTCGAGCTCAGCTTATGAAAGAATCATGAGTCTGGGCTTTTCATCTCCTCTGCAAACCATCACACTGCCATACCAACATACGTGCACATCTCCACAACAGTCCATTTAAACTGGTCCTTGGGTTAAATGTGTGGGAGTATTGCATGTGTGACGGGGCTAACCCGTGTGATCCAGTAAATAACTGCTCATTAAACACAAAGCAGAGCCTCTGCAGCAGGTTCTGTTAGAAGAGAAGATCCCAACCAATTTAGCAGCTTTTTGCAAGATCCCTCATTCCCTCCGTCTGCTTCCCTTTCCTAAACGCCCAGACAGTGCGCCAACACGACCTGCCTTATTGCACAGCATATATTAAGACAGGAAGTTAAGCGTTTATAAGGTCATAGCTTAATAACAACACTAGCAGCCGTCCACAGGCCTGCCTGCACAGGTGTTAGCCATTTCCTGACAATGCTGCTAAGAGAGCGATGTGCCTTTGTTTTCACCGAGTATCGTGTTATATATATATATATATATATATATCACTGAAAAACCGCGAGCTGCGGGCACAACGGCGCACACAGGAGCCACGACACGTGGAATCTAGGTGTTTACATGGAACACTGCTGGCGTTGCGTTGAGTTCCTTCCCGACAGGCACAGAAGCAGCTAGCAGAGCCAGCCAGCTAGCTAGCGTTAGCTGTGACACCTGACAACCAGCCATCTCATCCCATCCCACCGTCCTGCCTCGACATCGACGGCAGCACCCGCCGCCGTCCGGCAGGTCCTCCTGTGTGACTGCCGTGTCGCCAAGCGGCCCCCGGAGCAGGGCCGCTCACAAATCATTCACATTTTAGCGCCAGAGAGGATTTTAAAAGGCTAAAAAAATACCTGCTGCCTCCCCCAGATCCTGGCCGCAGCGCCATCTTGATAACACTAGTCACCAGTAGGAAGATGACGTCAGCAGTGACGGAGGCTGCTGGATGGACTGGTTTACCCCGAGCTCAGTCTCCCAGGCTGCTCCACCTGCCTAATGTTCAGCGGTGGATTAGAACTAGGTACATTTACTCCAGCGCTTTACCGCTACTCCACTATTTTTCATAGGTAAATATTGTACTTTACAACTCCACCACATTTCTGTGACAGCCTCGTCCTCAGCCTCTACATCAATGGCAAAACTAAATCAGGATTTATTATCAGAAACAATGGCAAGAACCTTTGATGTCCAACAATCTGATGGACTGTCACAGTGGTCCTTTGTTTGGACAATACGTTTAATTCATTTATCTATTCTTCCTTTTTCTAATTTAGTTGGTATTTAGCTCTGTTTTGTTTAACCTCTCGTTCTCATTCAAATGTTTTAATACAGTTTATGCCTCATGCAAAGCCTTTGTGTTTGTTTGAAAGGCGCTGTACAAACTGATACCCTGGGGACTACCTGACAGGCAGCACACAGGGCACCTCATTCCCAGTATCTCCGCTGCAATACGTGTCGTTTTCCAGCAGATGTCAGTGTTTAGCCCGTTTGCAGACACTGCCCGGCCATATGCACACAGGAGCTTTTGTCCTCTTTATGACAAACCCTGTATACTATGTGTGCCATGTAGTGTCTGTCTTCTAGTAACTAGATGAGCATTGGAGAGACTTCTCAGTTATCACTTTGGACAGGGGGCATAATGGTGGAAACAGCTGTTTTCAGCATGCCAGTGCAGAGAAACTAAATATTAAAGGTCTGTGATAATTCTGCATAATTCAGTGATTTTTATGGCTGCACGATCATATAATACACAATAAACATATTCCAAATCTTGTGACGAAATAATGACGTCTGCTTCAATTACGTTTTTTTTTCACCTGGAGTTTAGCTACACACTACCAGCATTTCTGTACCGCATGTCTTTAAATTCTGTAAGAACACATGTTGGAGTATGAGGAGCTGACGTTCTTAAACTTGCACTTAGACGACGACCGTTGTACATTTGAATTACATTACATTCATATTTACTCTGTTTTCACTTCTTAAACAGGCAGGAAAACTCACCTGTTGTGCTGCAGCTGCCTATGTTATTAAATCTTGAAATGTGTCGTCTGATTTTCATCATTAGAATTCTGTTTTGTAAATTTATATTTATATTGTTTTCTGAATTTAAGCCACCTGTATCTATCCCCTGATGTCTTGTCCAACATTTTTACTGCCTGAAGTATTGAGGCCATTGTGCGTCCTGACAAAGTGATTCAGTCGGCATTTTCATTGTTCCACCAATGACAAGGTGGAGCAACAAGGAGAAGCCTCCCTGGCATTGTCTTAGCTGGTGTTGTGAAAGATTTACAGCTTAATGAGAGCAGTGTAAGGCAGTGGATGACAAGCCTCGATACTATCCATCACCTGGTCTGCCCTCAACCTTTCCTAATACCTCAGCTCTATTCTGCAGCAATGATTCAGAGGCCATATACATAACAGAGGGACAAATGCAGCCATTTAGCCTTCATAGAATAACAACTGAAGGAAAAACTGTCTTCAAGAGCAAGACATTGCTTTTACAGTATGTCGTGCAGGTCTTTTTTCCCCAGGATTGAATTTATTTTTTCATCATCTCACAGTAACTTATTCCTAATTCACTTGCATATAATATTATATATAATATATATAATTGGATATTGAGTTTTGCTGGCTATATGCAGGGCCGTAACTACCACAGAGGACACTGACGACATGATGACTGTATTTTCTTTGGGAATTTGGGGGTTGTATTGACCTGGGGAGAAGTTTATATTCTACACTTAGACACAAAATAAATATGATGGTGTTTGAAGGATCATTTCTGACATTTGTTTTAGAAAATAAAGCTGGTCAGTAGGAAATAATAAATAAGTAGATTTGGAAAATCAAATCAAATGGCTAGTGAAACTAAAAGAGGAGTTGCTCATGACTTTAACCTGGCTACAGACCTGCCTGTATGATACCTTACTTTGGGGGATATCATTATGTTTTGAGCCTTTGTTTCCATTTATCAAAACATATCAAACAGCTCAATGCATCAATTAAATAGAAAGCTTAGCCTTTTTTACAATGTAACCTAAAGTTAGATAAGATTTCTTACTTAAATTAGGAAATATGTGACAGAAGAACTCTGAGAGACTAAGAGTCTGAACAAACTACCGACACATTTTGGTTGGTATTGAGGTTCAATACTCAGCCCTATAAAAGACTGAAAACACACTTGTGTAAGTTTCATATTAGACCGTGATTGGTTCCTAAACTAGTGATGTCACAAAATAATGCTTGCTCATACACATCTTAAACGCAGATATGAGGTGAGCTCACAGAAACCGTCCTTCTTCAGCAGATGAATGTGAAAGCAGCCTTCTGCTATCAAACTCTGCACATACATCGTTCTGCACGCTGAAGCTCAAGCATCCAAGAGGAGTAAAGATGTCTGAGTGCATGGGGACTTTGATTGTCACCTGCGGGGTTGGTTCGTGTATGTGAGCTCATTACAACCATTTGGATGATTTTCTGCCACTCTTTATCGCTTCTATTGACACGCATTAAAAAAGACGATTAGGCCTCGTCAGTCTCCCGTCCACGCCTCTCCTCTGAGTCCATTCACAGGCCTCTGAGAGCAAAGCGTGGGCTCCCTCCCTGCTGTGCGTGTCGGGATTAGCTGGAGGCCGGCCGAGTCAGTCAGTCACGTCCCCTCGACGGTTGGATCTGGACTGGCCATGGGCAGCCCCCCCAGAGAGGAGGTACGGTGAGAAAGGTGAACATTAACCCAGGTCCCATTCTGGGCATCCCACTATTCCCCATAAATCATTAACCCGTCCAGCATCAAGCCTGTGACAGCGTCAGCATGACAACATCAATCTGTCAGGATTCCTCTGAACCAGGGTTTCAGGTTTGGATGCAAATAGAGTGAATTTAGACTCATTCTGGTGAAAACACTTTTTTTTTTAAGAGACTCATCTGAAACACCTCACGTGGCCCTAATATTGCTTCTTTGTGCTATATGATTTCTTTCAGGTAAAATCCCACATAGAGAGACACAAATAAGCGTTATTTCTCAGGTGCTTTGTCCTGTCTGATTTTTCCTCTGCACATTTCAATATTTAACAACATCCATAAATGGTGGATCAAGGACATGACAGGCTCTGAAATTCTATGTAAGATTTATCACCCTGCAGCAGGTTCCTAATGGTTGCCTTAAGTTGCATCTGAAGTAAGAGAAGAGACTGAATCGTCACTATCGGAATTTCTAAAATTATTAATCTGCCTGAATAGCAAGGGCTGGCTCAATCAATGATTTAGTTAATTGATTAAAAGTCACCTAAAATCTTATAAATTGCCATCATTGAATATCTCTTCTTCATTTTCCTGTGACATCGTTTTCTGTGGTTATTTTTAGCAACTAACATGTAGAATATATACTCAAATAGTTTTTATTTTAAGACAAAATTAAGAGCATATGAACAAAAGCATATCCCTGAATCACATGTTACACATCACTTATCTAGAAGCCGAAGATCTTTAGTTGCACAGTTGAGAGCTGGTGTTCTTCCTCAGGTCACTGAAGTTGGCAGATTAGAAAATATTCAGTAAAAGGTGCAAAGGGAGTGTCATTTTCTTTTGCACTGTACAAATTATAATCACTTAAAACGTTTTCCAAAAAATGGCTCGACAAACCCTGAAATACTCAGGTGTGCAGATCATCAGTATTTTATGTGTTTAAGTTTGCTAGCTTTGTCTCAAAATATTTTCTCAGCATTACACAGTACATGCCTTCTCTGTGATTTATGAATTTTGTTGACACAAATGAAAGTGATGAAAATTTCATGGTGAAAATGATCTGACGTGGGTTTTTTTATGGTGTCTAAACCCATGAGCGCTGGCCACAGTTGCACGACAACATGATAAAAAACCATTAATCATGAATTAATTTAAATTGCTTTTATGTCTTTATTTTCATTTGTATATCACTATTACCTGCACATTTGTGGGACCATGTTCCCAAATTCAGAGTTTGTTGTCAGTCTCTTTTAATGTTTAAATGTCTGTAAAGCACTTTGAAACGGCCTTGTGTATGAACGCTCGTGTTATATGTGTCTTGCCTTGCCGAATACATATTAAAGAAATGCTCTGCTGATGCTTGATGCACACTAAATAAAACAAGCTCAAAATCATTAAATGAATATTGAAACTAAATAAAGTGAATGTTAATGAGTTGAACTGAATTGAATGAAATAACATCAAGAGATCAAAAGCCACCGATCTTTTCAGGAGTGCAGCCTAGCTGTCAGTGTAGGTGGTGCTGGTGGCGATGTACGGTGAAGGGTACTGATTGTTACTACGGAGGTCTGACTGATCTCCATGACTGTGCAGGAGCACAACAGAGACCTCCTTGATCAGGCCTTTTGATGGAAGACCCCCGTCAGAGCAGCTCCATACATGTGTATGTATTTCTCCATGGAAAGGTTGGCGTTAACTCTGGTCGCAGTGACCAATTAGCCCTGGCAGAGAGTGGCCTCCTGACCTTTGACCCCTGCTGGGTAGCCCTATCCATTAACCCCTTGGGACCCAGCTGGAGTTGATGTAGTATCCTTTCTTCTGGCTCTGCTAAACACACGGCCACATTCACGCCAGAGCTTCCACTTTCTGTCTCCTTGCTCCTCGCCTCTATTGCCCGGGTGTCAGCTCGCTCCTTGCGTTGACCCCGCGAGTCCACGACCACACTGAATCTATCGATCCATCACCACCGCACAGCAGCAGCAGGGTTATACTCTTCAACAGAGCATCTTCTACACCGTATCTCCCATTAGTGTTCATGGTGTCTTCTTCTTCTGCTGCTGTTTTAATTACTTTTAACCATTGTGTTGCTTGTTTATTGTCAGTTTTATTGATTGACTCCATCTGTTCCCAGTATTGTTGCTTCTATTTTTCTACTAAACTCTTTTGTTTTGCTGTTACACAGAACGTCATTTCAGCCACCTTACCTTGTATAAATAAAGGTTGAATAAATAAACCTTACTTACAAAATGAGCTATATTAGCTTGAATTTAAGGATAGTGCAGAAAGGTTGGTGTTTACCAATTGTAATTTGGGAATTTATGTCCAGAAGCTAATTTCTTAAACAGGGCCTATCAGTCGATGGAGAAAACTAATTATCAAATAGCTTTCATGAGTTATAATTTAGTTTTCTTTGGTGTTCATATCATGAACAAGACAAGGTAATAATAAATTAGAGGTCACAATGTACATGGTAATGGAAACAAAGTGAAGACTGATATTATGTTGTAAATGTGTGTATACAATTACACTGAGACATTGACTTTGCATGAATGTGATATACGTATTATTATGTGTTTTATCAATACTCTAATGATTTCCACAGCTAGCCCTTGTGATAATCATGATGATGATGTCATTATTAATAGTATTATTAGTAGTAGTAGGTTGAAACACCTCCAACAGAAATATATGGCTGCAAGAAGAATCATCATGACCCATGAAAAGCAGCTTATTTAGCAAATGTTGTGATCAACAGTATTAAAATCCCTGGACGGACCTGCAAAGAGTGCAGCACAATGTTGCTTTAATAAAGTTACCTAACAACAGCAATAATTGTACTATGACCAGGTCTAAAGCCTGACTGCTGTGGCTGAAGGACATTATTTTGTCCGTAAAGGCACGTGGTTGTGGGTTGACCGGTGAGTCTAGGATTTTAGACCAATAGGACAGCTTAGATATGGGCACCTTTGCGTAATGGAACCACCTGAGCTGCTTTCCATATCAACATACAGAAGTATTAAAACATGCATAATAATAGGAAGAAAACGATATTAGTGGCAGTAACACTTGTAGTAGTAGAAGCAGTATCAGTGATAGTTGTAGCTGTGTTTATGTTTTTATTGCAGTATGTGTCCCATGGTGTTAATGCTAATTAAGGGGTCTTGAACTTGGCCTGAGTGCAAATGCGTGCAGAGCAGCATCAGAGTGAGATTTGAACTTAACTGAACTTAATACATTAGGGATGAATCTCGAACATTTCTTGAAGACGTCATGTTTTGACTGACAACATTTTCCCAAATGAGGTTTGTGAATCACGTCTGGCCAAAGTCGGGCGGCGTCAGCCATGACCTTCCCTGTCACGCGCCGCTGCCTGGGAGTCATGCTGGTCCTCACAAGAGCGGAAGGGAGAGTCGGTGATCCTCTGTTCACTGGACGTTTTGCGCTTTGATCAGACAGATGCGGCGCTGAACCAGGCATCTATGGCGGAGGTGACGATGATCTTGTAAAACTGAATCAGTATAGTGTCCTGAAGAGTTCAGCTTCCTGGAAGACCATGTGGACAAATTCATTCTGATCTTTTATTCTTTTGTGAGTTTAGCCAGTCTGCAAACACTAAACTGACTGTATAAAATATTGTCCGTTATTATTTTGCAGAAAAGCTGCAGATTTTATTGGGTGTCAGCATATCAAGAAATTAGTTTGACCTTCATTTTAGTTTAGTTGTCAAACTAATAACAATATAACAATAAACAGAACAATTTAAACTATAGTAATATTGATGCCATATTTGAATTAGCAGTGTGTAATGTATTATTTCCAATCCACATTATTGCTGTAGGCCTGGATTTCTAAATCAGTTAAGGAGCCCCCTGCTAAAAGACATGGAGCTATAAAGGGTTATTTATCAAACTGAAAACATTATTTTACCCAGAAATTCACTGTCCGTGTGGTTAATACAGAAAAGCACGTGGCAGCTCGTTATAACGTTATGCTGTAATTACTTTAATATTCCGCATGAGTACTATATAAAACATATAGGGTAAAATAGAACTTGAGATGGACATCAGCTCCATAATATGTCACGCTGTAAGTTGATTATGTGCATCAAAAACATCAGATGGCAGAGATGATAAAATAAAATGTTCATTGTATTCTTTAAGATCATCAAATACTGACCTGCAGATCATGACAGTGGTTTTTGATTAAGCTTACCCCTCAAATAACATTTTATAAAAAAGGATAAATCCTAACCAACACAGTAATAAACCGTGTTTGCAGCCAGGATATTATTTTTCCCATTTTCTAACAAGAACCTGCTAATGAACCAAGTTTGTATTCCAACCCTAATTCACAGCTGAATTAAATGTCATGTTTAGAGAGTTTAATGTTGTATTTCGAACTCTAACAGATGCTAATGAGCCCCCCCAGTATTTCAGTTTTTTTAGAGAGAAGAGTAAAGGAGACGTGGTCACATATTTAGAGGCTTCCTGGGTCTGAAAATCAAAGGCTGCATTGAAAACCAAATAGCGCAACATCAGTGGATTACAAGGCTTCCCTCAGCAGGGCGCCATGATGGAGGCTGCAGGTCAACATGGGGATAGAAAGAAGAGTTAAGACATTGGCAAGGAATGTTAAATGTTAAATACAGTTGTTGGGGTTTTTTTGGGGGGGGGTGATGCAAGCTGTAATTTTAAAGCTGATGTCTTTAAAGCGGCTATAATTGATATTTTTTATAATGACCAATGTGTAATGTAACACTTGTAGTGATGAATCTGCAGAAAATTATCACCTGAATCTGCAGGTCCCCTTGGCTTTATGGAGCTTTATAGTGAATTTAGGCTTTTTGTTTAGCTGTCCGGCCGGCAACTTTACTGTTTTAGTTCACTCTCATGGTGTCGTTTTCGGGAAATAAAAAAAAACCTCTGATATCCCACTGTACGCTACCTGCCCAGAACCAAATGGCAGACAAAGTTAGTGACTAGCTGGTGAACATAGTGGAGCATTTAGCAGCTAAAGACCCAGATATTTCCCTCAGGAGTTGGTGGAGACCAACAACAGAGGTAAGAGAGAATAAGAAACTGTTAAGTTCAACTTAAAAGGCATTAATATGTCACTGTTGTGTTTACAGTTTGTTTCCGCAGATCAATTAATGCAGGTTTGATTGTAGTGAAATCCAGTTATGATGATGCAGAACAGGCCAAAGAGTCAGGTAAGAATGACTATGTCACAATTCATATGCAAGAAATTTTCAAATTTCCAGATGCTGTGCTTTCAAACGTTATCGCTCAAATGCTTTCACCAAACTCTTTCTCTGTTTTCTTTTTGTAAAATACATGTTAAAGAATCTGAGTTGAATATTCAGATGAATGAAATTAATTATGCCATCAACATGTTGGGTTCAGTGAACTTGTTGCATGAAATGTAATGTGCACTTTAGATCCATGAACTTCAAAGAGGCTGTCTGCTTATCACACAGCAACACCACAACATCTTTATAGAGGTTATAAACACACTACATGCACTGAGCTGCTCCTACTCCCTACTGGCAAGCCTCTCCTTTTTTCAGTCAAATAAAAATAAAATAGTTCGGCTGAGCTCCACCTTAACAACATAAAGGCTGTTTATGAGTAGTAATAACAGAGCAATCTGAGAACAAATTTGGAAAGAGGCCTTTCTGCGCAAATTCGTCTGCACTTTTGCAAAATGTTGAACTTTTAATGGAGTATCTTTATGTTGCACTTCCACCACTGTTTTTTTTTTATCTATCTATCTTGCACACAAAACAACCAAAACCATGTATTCATTTTGGAAAAAAAAACTTTTACTTGAAATATCAACATTTTCTCAGAAAGTATAAATAATGATTTATGATTGATTTCGATTTTATACAAAAATAATACATTAGGATGGGGGGGGGGAATCATTTCCTGTCACACAAGTATGAGTGCCCTCTGATCAGATGGCGGTAGATGTACCCATAACAGTCACAGACCAACAAATATAATAACAAAGTAATGACCTAATATTGAACAGGAGACTGGATCTGCCACACTTATAATATGCAGGGTTTGATAGTCAAAATTGCATTTTTTTTGTCTAATAATAACATGGGTAGTTATAGTGAAAGGAACACTCATTTACAGTGCTAAATTTGGTCCCATCTTTGTCCCGCTAGCTAAACTGAAACTGTTCAGACAGAAGACCATGGAAAGACATGAATTCGCCGTGATGAAATTTGCCTGTATCCCAGTTTGTGAATCTGCTTCCTAAATGTACAGAGACGACAGGGTGGGGGGAGAGAGTACACGGGCACATTTGGGTCGTCCGTTGACATCTAGCTTACAGCTAACATCTGTACAGTTGGTACGTTACGTTTGCTGTTCGGGGCAAATAAACAACTTTGTGAGGCGAACGAGAGGCGAACGAGTGGGCGTCTATATGCTCACAGCAGCTGCTCTCCCATCCAACATTTCTCAGTCTCTGTGGATTCCTGTATGATTAGAGCAGCCGCTGTCACAACATTGTCCTCTTTCATGTCTCTCTCCTTCACAAAATCCCAGACTAAGATGACTGCTTCTGAAAACCTTTCGTTCTACCCTGGGGGTCCCTGCATGCACCATGATTTGATGACTGACGAGGAGTTCTCAACAATATTTGTCCTATTATGGTATCTCTTCACATGGCAGCAGGACGGGGTGAGTCCCATTCCTGAAATTCACCTGAACCTGTGTGCAAACAACATGGAAGGGTAGGGCCACGTTTGAAGTGTGTGAGTCAGTCCTCCCCACCAAGGCAGACCTGGTTTATAGTTATTGCAGGCTAGCTATTGAGGCAAATACAAGCAATCCCTGCACTCAACTAGATCCTTATTCTTTGGCATATTAGTCACACATCCACATGCTTCTGTGTTATTTTACAGGCAGCTTTCTCAACAGCAACTCCAGCATATAATAATTGTTAGTGACTTGACTGATAGTGCATATTCATTTCCAGTCTCAAGTGTGTGAATAATCTGTTATATAAAGCATTGCATACACGTACAGACGCATTGCATAGTCCTTTCAAGATTGTCAAAGTCTTTTCAATCACAGTATACACATTGAACAACTTGAAACGATGACTCCCCAGAGCGACAGACAGGCTGTTCATCATCTGCACTAATGCTAGCACAGTAAACTGAGGGTGAAAGAATAACATGGAAGACTCCTTTAAAGCCCAGTAAGAATGTCAAATGCATGCACAGGATCAATACGGGTTATTGTGATTGTCACACAGCTCTGCTCACGCGCGAGGCGGTTTGTGTAGCCAAGTCCAGGAACTTGCTGTGAGTGAATCACCTTCATTCAGTCCTTCAGCCTTCACAGAGGCTGATTACTGTCCCTGTTTGTGTCAGTGTGTCTTCATATTTCCACCTTAAATCACAGCGTAATATAAGTTGCCCCAGAGCCTTCATTCAGGTCCGTACCACACAGTTTTTGAGTGTTTAGGTGCTTGGTTTTTGTTCCTTTGTATTGTCAGGAAAGAGGATAACCATCTCTTGCTGTGCATTTAGGAAAAGGGGGCGTAAAAAACTGAATACTGTTTTCAAAGATTGTGTTAAAAATCATACATCCTTGTTGATCATTTGTGTGCGACCGAGGGGAATCCAGCCCCAACCCCCACCCACCCCCCCCCCCACCGCACCCCACCCCCCCTCTTGTCTGTCCCCATTTCTCATTTTCACCCGCCTGGCCCACCGTCGTCACTCCTCGTTTGTTGACTGACTCATCATCCAGCGCGCCGTTGCTGGTTATTAAGAGTTGTCATGGTTACCGCGGTGAAAGGGTGGAAAAATGTGCTCCAGTTGCCGGGCACCGAGGAAGTCAGGTGGACACTCTCACCAAGCTTGAAGAGGACACTGAAAGGCGAAGGAGAGAAATGTCAGACAAAGTAGGCCAGCGTTACATAAAACAATAAATACAATCTGTCCAGTAACACAGGTATATGCATACTGTACATGTAACGTGCATCATATCCAAGGCTTCCCAAAAGTGACCTGACAAATGAAACCTATGTACTGTAAATATCAGTGGAGGGTAACTAACTACATTTAAGTACAGTTTTGAGGAACGTTTTTTGATATTATGCTACTTTATACTTCTACTTCACTACATTTTCTGATGGACATATTGCACTTTTTTACTCCACTACATATATATATAACAACTATAATTAGTTGCTACTTTCAGATTAAGATTGTAAATACAAAACATATAATATGTTTATACGATGCATTGTTATAGGTTAAAATATGATATGTAGCTTTAGAGTTAGCTACAATGTTAATGCATCAGTAATATAACACTGACAGAATCCATTTTAATTTCAATACTTCAAGTACACTTTTGTTGCTAATAATTCTATTCTTTCACTTAAGTAAAATTATGACTACAAGACATTTACTTGTAATGGAGTATTGCTACTTTTACTGAAGTATAGTAACACTTATTCCATTCCTGCACCTTCATGTGCCACACCTGACCAAATACATTCCTCATCCCTCTTCTCCTGACTCTGAAAAGCCTTGTTTCTATTGAAATGATCTCTCTCTTTTTTTGTGAGGGGGGAGTTGTTTGTGGAATTTATTTTTCTCCTGCCTCTCCAGGGGTGGAGGCTGGTGACCCCGGTGTGACCCTGCGGCCAGCAAACAGCCTCACCTGATAAAGCTGACCTGCAGCTAAGACTTGAGTCATTAGACGCTCTGAGCAGAGGTGACTTTTAAACAGACTCAGGTGTAATGGAGGGTTCTCGGTAAACAACGAGTGTTATAAAGCCTCAGCATGCTAGTCGTGTCACGAGAAGAAGGCTGCCCCGTCCAAATAAAGTCCTGATAAGAAAATACCTGGGAGAGCCTGCTAGCTAATTGATCTCTAAATAAATGGGGTTGTGAAATGCCACACGGTGATGATGCCAGAAAGTAACCACCAGTACGTTTACTCAAGAAAAGTCTTGAGGTACTTTATTCAGAGTATTTCCATTTTATGCTACTTTATACTTTTTACCCCCACTACATTTCAGAGGGAAATATTGTAATTTTTACTCTGCTACATGTATTGACAGATGTAGTGAGTAGTTACTTTGTAGATTAAGATTTTACAAAAAACAAAAAGATACTCTTATAAAAGACAGTGAATTAGTGGATTAAACGAGAAGTTGATCGACAGAAAATGTGTCAAGAAAACAAATGTGCCATTAATGTGGATCCAGGTTCTCAAATGTAAAGATTTGCTCCTTTTCTTTGTATTACATTAAAGTTAATTGAAAATGTACGGGTTTTGGACTGTTGGTGATGAAGTCAACTTGGGCATTCTTCACTGTTTTTCTCATGTTTTCTAAACTAAATGAATAATCAGCTAATTGAAAAAAAGGCAGGTTTATTGATAATTGTTATTTGCAGCCCTACAATGCATTGTTAAAGGTTAAACCAGTGGTTCCCAACTTTTTTGACTTGCGACTCTTTACAAAAATCAGTCACGTCAATCTTTAGCTTACATAAATCTGAATGTTTCATTATTTTGATCTTGTTTAATGTGCAGTCCATCAAATATCAGAAACCAGTTCATCTGCATTCAGTATTTCTTGAATATGTGACCATACATAAGGTGTTTATTTATTTTATTATTAGCAGTAGAATTTATATTATTATGTTTCTTAGTATTTTGTGTGTATGCTATAAATAACATAAAAGTCTCACTGAAAATTAAGCAGAGATATTTGGTTAAAATTATTTTTTTCAAACTTATTTGAATTTATTAACAAAATAATAGTTTGAGCCAGATTTAAAAATCCTAATAAGTGAAAATTAAACCTAAAAAGTTGTTTTACTTTGTGGTTTTGGTAAAACCTGCCAAAATGCGCCTGTTCACAGCCTCAGAGAGATTTGTTTTACTTCCTTCCTATACGGAGGATATGCGGTGCTCTGAGGTATCATCCCATCAGTCTGTCAGTCTGTCAGTAGCAGCGCGGCGGCGGTACGGGTTCTCTACCTCAGCGTGGGAAATTGAGCGTGTGAAAGCACCGTGGACAACATTTCAGGCTAGAGCGATCACCGAGAGCAGGGAGAAGTAGGAAAGAGGAAGAGCGGTAATTACCCAAAAAAAAAAATACCCTCCACCTCTCACCCAGCTCATCTCATCCCCAGCCTCACTGTAGCATGGAGGAAAGTAGCAGGGCCCAAACGCTTGAGAACTTTGATTAACAGCGGAGCTCATTTCCTGATCGCAGACGTAACTCTCACCAGGGAGAGGAAAGTGAAAGGAGGCAGCATTAATCAAGAGCCGTTCAGGTTGAGGGAACTGGGGATTGATTAAGATGGCTGTTTAAGAGGAAATAGGAATTCTGAGGCGTATACCCTCCATATATCTGTCTCGTCTATTAGTTTGGAGCCAAATGAAAGCATGTGAACATCAGTAGCGGCCTCAAACAAAAAAGTAAAAGAAACTTAAATATGCAATTTTGGTGATTTTACTGATTTACACTGCGTGACTGAACTGACAAAATTGTATTTACCCAGGAGAGACCCCCGAGTTGCACCATCTTGTTTACAGGAGCGTCCTAATGTGACAGGAGTTAAACAAGTCAACACACAATCAATATTACACACACACACAGGTCTCCCAGTCATAATGTAGTGGCCGCTGTTAGTGTGTGCCTCGACTGTGTTGTTTCTCTCGACCAGAACAGGGTGAGGGTGATTTTTATGTATCAGTAGGTAATAAGTGAGCTGATCAAAGTGTTACAGTACTTTTCAAAAAAGAGATTTGCTGAAAAGGAGTTGTAAATTGTATGAATTATGGCAAAGGAATCAAAAAACAGCAAAAACATCTCAGATTTGCGTCTGAATCTCATGCAGATGCCCCCATACTGATTACAGACATTTGACTTTTTCCATCTAAAACCCACAGTGGCAGGCAGGCAGCGGTGCAAACATGCATGTAACTGTGGTGTCTGGGATGTGATATAATGTGGACTGACCGTCTTGCTTGAGGACATGGAGCTGAGGGTGCTGATGCTGTTGGCGTCTGTGACCACCATGGCCGAGGGGAAGCGTGACGGGTGGGAATATTGCGGGGGCTCTTGCTTGTGAGGATACACTGCAAAGGAAGGTCAGACAGGTAATTAGATTTCCACACTTGCACACTACTTTTTATTTTAAATTCTCAATTTCAGGTTTAAAGTAGCACATTAATGCACCTGCAGAGTGTGTCATTTAAATGAATTAATTCCTGAAGATACCAAAGGAACAAGGGAAGTAAGATCTGATCTGAAATCAAGTATCTGTGAGTGGAGTCTTAACTTTCTCTTTCTGCTGGCGGCAAAAGATTTGACTCTGCTAGTCATGTGTCCATGTCTGACACCAAAATTGAATTTTTTAAGACTGTAATAAAGAATCTTTCCCCTTTTTCACTTTCACTGCTTCAGCCATTTAAACTACAGTATCTATATCACTGATATAACACACTGGTTCCCAACCTGCAGATTGGCGCCCTCTAAAGGGTCTCCAAGATGAATCTGAGGGGTCACAAGATTCTTCCTACAAAATTATGTTTATTTTTTTCTGACTTTTCTCCAATTAATAATTTGTTCTTGTGAAATACTGGACAGTTTCCCTGTCGGACCTCTACATTTTTTCATTGAAACAATTTATAAAAAGCAACACCACATTTGATTGAACAGTTCATGACCGAATAGACGTATTAAACCTGTGACAAGAGGTTAATACATAGACCGTCGCTGATATAACTGGTCTACAGAGCATACAAGAGGCTGGTGTACAAAGCAGACAAGAGTAGAACTGAGTGTTACTGACTGTGCGAGTGTGTGACAGTAGCCATGAACGGCTGCTGGCTCATGTGGCTTGGGGACTGCTGCATCAGGCTCTGCTGGTGGGGGCTGTGGAGCTGCTGGGAAAACTGCACCGGCTGCAGCGCCGCAAGGCTGCCCGCCACGCTGTTGATCACTGGCACCGTCTGAGACTGCGACGTATTTAAACCTAGTGAGACGCAGAAAAAGCTCAGTCAAATCATGTAGTAAAAAAATAACTAAATTCTCTTTCACTTCTTTTCTGTGCTGGTCACGCTGCGGAATGGAGGACTTACTCTGTGCAATGGCCATGACTCCAGATAGAGGCATGATGAGGTTCTGTGTCTGCTGATGGCTGTGATGGGAACTGTGGATGTTGGTCAGTGTGCTGACTGGAGGAAGTCCTCCACCTGAGCCTGAAATCTGGGGGAAAATAAATAAATACAATTGCAGCACCATTTTATGCATCATAACAGACGACGACACTCAAAGTCCCGAGAGCTTGCATTTTCAAAGTGAAACACATGTTGTCTGCTGAACAAACAACAGACAGAAATGTCAGTTCAGATTGTTTTGTATAACACTACGCTTGTGTAACTCCACTCACACACAGCACACAAGTAAATACTGATAAGGAACAAAAGGTGAGGAAAAAAACAATCATACTAAAAATGTCAGCATGCAATTTGTGCAGCACATTGACCGTGTTTGTATCTGCATGTTAGTTTATCAAATGCTTAAACTACAGCTGTACAAAACAACATCTATGCATTTACTATCTGGATTGAGATCCTCCCACTCCGGGGCTGCGTCTATTTGACTACTGCCAGCTGCCCACAGAGGACAGAGCGGCCAGACACACATCTGCAAATAAGACACTGTCAGCTCTGACCTGCTGCATACTACGCTGCCTGCCCACGCTGTGGTCATTTCACAAAATGCAGAAGTATTTTGATCTGACAGGGAAGTTAGTAAACAGTTTCAAATAGTTCAGTTGCATGACTTTATATTTTATGTGACCCTGAAAAAGATAAGTGGTTTAAATGGTGGAATTTTGAGTCGTATGGCCATTTAATTGTGGTCCAAATAATTCAGTTCATGCAGTTATATCAAAACTATTGTTGCACCACCACTCAAACGCTATGGGTCCGTGCACAGGTTTCCTTGTCACTGATCAAATATTGGACTAGGGCAGAAGGGAGAACTCCGAAGTAGACACAAAAAAAAAAAACATCAGGTACAATCAAATATTGGCGTCATTTCTCTGGCAGAACAAGCAGCGCTCCACCTGTGGCTCCTCTCTGCGAGGTATTTAATCAATGTTTCTTTGTCAGGTTTATTGGCTGAGGGACGAACATGCCTGGTGCACCACTCTAGTGAAGGCTGCGTGCTAGTCCAGCCATGGCCTGCCACCCCGGGCTCCACCTTCCAAACAGAGCAGCACAATGTGCTAATTGTTGGCTCTTGCCAGTGGGTCCATGGGAGAGGAGGTTCAGGAACCTGCTTTGTACGTTTATGCTAAACGTAGTCCAGGTCTTATCTAATCTGAGGCCATGAGGGCCCAGGTGTGTGCACTCACCATCTTGGCATCAGGTGACAGCAGACTGTGGCTGTGGTCCAGTCCTCCCGGAGACACCTGCTGGAGTACCGACTGGCTGGTAGCCATCGCGTTGCTACTGTGGTGACTGATGGTCGTGGAGGAGGTGACCTCACCGGGGCCTTGGCTGTAACGCACTGATAGAGAGAGAGAGACGGAAAGTTAGCTTCACTTGTTCTGCCTCTCAGCTGCTGTGGCCTACAACTATAACACTTATATAGTGCAGAGAGATTGTAGCATCTGCCTCATTCTGTGTTGAGCAACACGGCTGTCACTCCAACCAACCACTCACCTGCTCTTTGACTCAAGCAGGGAGGACAGAGCAGACAAACACACTGACCCGTCCGCCGCTGCTATCTGCGTAGCTCAGCCAAGGCCATGCACTGTGTACACGCACTCACTACAGAAAAACTCCCATCAGACTCTGAACAGCACACAAAGTCTACCAGTGATGTTCGTAATTACGTCAGTGTGAAGTTTCACCAGTGGTGGAAGACGTATTCTGATCCTTTTCTATGTAAAAGTGCAAATCAGCAAAGTAAATATTATAGTCCTGCATTCACATTCCTAGGTAAGTTAAACAAATTGTATGTTAAAGTGTCAAGTACTTGTTTTGCCAAAAAATGGCCCATGACTGATATGTTATTGTATATTATTAGGTTAGTGTATAAGTAGCATTTTACTGTTGCAGTTGCTTGAGGTGGCGCTTGTTTGAACTCTTTTAAACTACTAGAAACCAAGGCTGTCGGATAAATATAGTGGAGTAAAAAGTACAACACCTACTTCTGACATATTAGAGTAGAAGTATAAATTGGCAGCAAATGGAAAATATAAGTGCAGTGCTTGAGTAAATGTGCATAGTTGCTTTTCTTTTCACCATATTTTCACATATTCACAGTGAAGCTGCAATGAAAATTAGGTTTGTCTTTTAGTGCCATCACTTAATCCCGTGTCTAGACCTCTTGTTGTCTCTCACTGGAGGCCCGAAGGAATGCTTCCCCTCGCCACAACCGACAATCAAATGCCTGTTTGCCGATGCAGGCCACCTCTGATATCAACAGAGTAAACATTACACAATTACATACACTGTCAAACACATTCTTATCCTCTGGTCTCAGCCCCACACAGACACAGAAAGCGACCCTCCCTCAGTAACCGTGTAGACAGACTCTGTTTGCACTCAGATCTCCCATCTCCCTGAGCCCTCCGTCCCTGACCCAGGCGTGACAGCACTGAACGCCCCACCAAAGTCAGTCAGACATGACAGGAAGCATTGATATACAGTCATTTTGAGAGAAAGGAGGGAGAGATGCTGACACAAAATGTGACCAATGAGGGGGAGCATTGATTTCCTGTCACTGCTGGAAAAAGCATC
The DNA here is from genome assembly GCA_036023855.1 of Gadopsis marmoratus. NCBI lineage: Eukaryota > Metazoa > Chordata > Actinopteri > Centrarchiformes > Percichthyidae > Gadopsis > Gadopsis marmoratus. Next base: position 65,081 of record JAVQJF010045874.1, read on the forward strand.
AGGGTGTGTTTGCTGATCTGAAAGTTTGCTTCGGGTGTCAGGGAAAAGAAAAAGGGCATCAGTTTGATAATCCTCTTTCTTTGAGCTGCTGGATGTGTACAGATTCATATTTATATACTGTCTCACAGCAGTAATTCTAATAATCTTCCATAAAGTGACGTTCATTTAAAGCAATAGTTTGACATTTAGCTGAGGACATTGATACCGCTCACACTAAATAGGAAGCTACAGCCAGCAGTCAGCTAACGTAGCCTAGCATAAAGACTGGAAACAGGGGGAAACGTCTCTGTCCAAAAGTAACAAAATTCATCTACCAGCATTTAATTGGATTTTGTAAGTATTACACAAACAACATATGACATGTTACCTAGTTAGCTTTAAAGCTGATAATGTAAGCCAGATTTCTTTACCTTTGGATATAGCCAGGCTAGCTGTTTCCCCATTTCCAGTCTTTATGCTAAGCTAAGCTAACTGTCTCCTTGCTGTAGCTTCATATTCAGCATACTGACTTCTCATCTAACTCTTGGCAAGAAAGCAAACAAGCATATTTCCCATAATGTTAAACTATTACGTCACCTACAGATATGTAAACTACAGATGCCAGAATGTCTGAAGCAAAGCCACAGCACCATATTTCATCCTCTAAAGTACCTGTCCTCCATTTTGTTCAGCCCACAGACTTCATATTGTCTTCTGCAACATAGTAGCAACCCCACAACACGGCACCGTGCCTTGTAAACACTGCCGCAGAACAATAAAGCACTCCATTGGACTCATGACCCCCATTTCGACACAATAGAAGAGGACTCATAAAAAGGCAGTTATCTCGGCGCTTGGCGACCTCTTAAAGTGTCCAAGGGAGAAAAGGATGCTACTCATGCCAGTTTTGTTTCTTTGGGTTCGGCAGTAATTCTAGCTGCAGGGAATTTCGAAGGAGGACTTCCATGATCTAAAACTAAGAGACTCTGGGTTTCTAGAAAGCTAGTGTACGGGGGGGGGGGGTTCTAGAGAGACACTTAAAGTTTTACTGTATGTACTAAGGACATTTTATTTGGAGAATCTGTGAAACAAAAAAATTGCTCTGGCAAGATGGGACCAATCCATGAAAACCCGTGGAGTCCTTTTCGAAAGTGCAGGGGGAGGGCGAGAACTTCAGAAGGGGAGTGGTAGCAAGGATCTTCAGCAGGTTTAAAAGGCTCTAGCTCCCTGTGTGACCCATGTAATATCAAAGCCTGCCTCCCCAACCCCAGGCAGTGCTCATTGTAGTGCTTCTGCATATGACAGACCTCCTGGGTCTCTGCAGAACGTATCCAGTCTCTTCTTTGTGGCTCTCTAGGAGACACAGAGCAGCGGAAAGTGCAGAGCTAGGCCATCCTTTCTGTGTGTGTGTGTGTGTGTGTGTGTGTGTGTGCTCTGTTTCAAGCTAGCCTGAGGTGACGGAAAGCAACACAATCCATGGATAGTCCCCCCTACTACTGTATCTGATGTGGAACTTCTGAGTTGACTAGTTTTGCAACGTGAAGAATGATGCAACTCAGCTTACACAGCAATGATTCAATTTTATGGTGATTCAAGGTGCCAGTTTACCATTGGTGAAAGAAGTGATTGTTTGCTTAAGTATTAGAACCAATAACCTAAAAGTACTCAAATACGTGCAGGTAAAAGCAAGTTTCAAAAACAAAAGCTCATGCAGAAAGATGTCAAGGGGTTGTGAAATGATTAATGGGGCAGAAAAGAGGAACAAATTAAGTTCTGCTACACAAATTTGTATTAATTTTTTTTGGGAGTTTTCCATAATCAGCTTTTTTTTGTGAAATATCAGAGAGTGGGCCTTGAACTGTTTTTTATATGAATCCATCTGAGATGTTTAGAGGGGGAGCTTCTCTTTGGTGGAACCTCTAACTGCGACATTTGAAAAATAACAAGGAGCCCCAACCAGACACTAAATTTTGTAAGAAAAATGGTTTGGAACCACTGGTTTAATCCTTAACAATGCATTGCATTTTCTAAGATTATCATAGTTTTTTTTAAATGTAAAATCTTAATTTGAAAAGGTCTCAGTTGTCAAATAACTATAGTGAAGTAAAAAGTACAACATTTCCATCTGATATGTAGTGGAGTAAAAGTACCTTAATATTGTATTTAAGTACAGTACTTGGGTAAATATACTTAACTGCTTTCCATCACTGCAAACAACATTTTCTTTAAATTATTTAAATGAGAAAATCTAACATATATAATCATACAGTTGTATGTTACAATTTAATCAACATATGACATTCACTAACTTGCTAAGAGATCAATGTAAATATTACTCAGGGAAACACAGGTGTGTGCTCACATATGCTAACAAACTATGTAAATCTGCCTATAAAAGTGGTTTAATTTCTAGATGTAACAAAGGTCACCACCAAAACTGCACGACACACTGTTTGACTGTCCATCCAGTTGTGACCAACTGGCCAATGAACCGAAGCAGAATCAATAAAAACTCCCAAAGTAAAAGGAGTTTCTTTGATCTGACCCAGAAGTGACCTTTCTCATATGACTGAAGGTTTGGTGGTGGTTTGGGGGGGGGGGGTGACGAGCTTTCTCTATAGGCGAAGAAGGGGTCATCAGTCCTGTCTGGCCAGAAAAGAGCCAATACCTCAGTGGACAGCTCCTGCTGCTCCAAGTCTGCACCCAGCCTCAGCAACTATACTAACGCCCATAAAGGTGATGGGGGGAGGCTTGAAAGTCAGTCCTCCTCAAGGCCCAGCAGAGATAAATTAACCTAGGTTACAGTCACTGCAGTCTTCTAATACACCACTGACAATGGGACCTCCTGCTGAGGTAGAGTATAGAGAGTAGAAGTCAGAGGAGCCCCTTATCAAAGGCCTGGGAGATGTAGTAGCAAAGGATTTTAATTGTCCATTAAGCATGCATAATACAGGCCGTGCCCTAGCAACGCAATGACATGCCCCGCTGGGATATTATTGTCAGGCCGGGGGCTGACACTGAAAAACAGCTGATGCTGTCGGCAGGATGCCAGCAGGACACCTTGTAAGCAGCCAGCTGAGGGTTTTTTCTCAGGAGGGGAGCAAAGTGCTTTCCGCCATGCACCGACCCTTCCCTTCTACAACCTTATCGGTGACCCCTCTAGCTTTGCAACCTGAGGTCAATACCTGGTCAGGTGTTCTGAGCAAAAAAAAAAAAAAAAAAACTCAAAGCAAACCAGGGGCTTGCTCCACAAGTGGTACCAGTTTATCGGAAGGTAAAAGAGCAAACCAAGGCAAACAGTTTGCTTTCCCTTCAAAGCTCACCTCGTGTTCGAACACAGAGGACAACAATAGCCTCCGAGTGAGTCTCTCTCAAATCACAGTTTTATGGAGGGTGAGTGATGGCCCGGAGGATAACGCTCTGTGAGGCCTATCAGCTTTGTTTTTATGTCGTATTCACCAGGTAGACACAGTCAATACAAATGACTCCAAACGCAAACATCAGCTCAGGGTGAAATGGTCAGAGCAATAACGCACAGCATTTCCTTGTTTTGGCAACTCTCTGAGGGGAGTCATTAGCATCCTGCGTGAGAGGAGGAAATGTGGAAATGACAGCGTTATGTTGAGGTAATCTGGATATGTCTGTCCCCCCTCCCTGACCCTGGCCTGACCCTGGCCTGTCACAGGATTGCTGCCCTTTGTGTCATGTTTCTCCATGCTGACTTTGGAGTGGAGATTGCAGGTACAATGTGGATTGTTCTCAGTGTGTTTTCAAAGATCAGAATAACAATAGCATTTGCTCATCTCACTCACTCACGCTCATTGATCACTTGTCCCCTCTTTCTCTGCTTCTGATCAAATCAACTGTGCTTCTAACCGTTTCTGACAGCTTTTCCACACCAAGATAACTAAATCATGTACTTGTTTGCACTATTATCTAAAAATTAGGAGCAAATACTTTCAATTTTGTCTGTAAACTAACGTTAGCACATATTTCCATGGGTAATCTGGAACTAGTTATGTGGAATTTTTCAGTGTAAGCAATGAATGCGCAGACATAACAAGGGGATCTCCACCAATTTTACTAATCAAAGTCTGTTTACAGGTCTTGGGGGGTACTAATGCACATGTGAGCCTTTTATGGATCCAAAGGGTGCTGCGAGAAGTGTAATTACGTCAAGTGATGTCACTTGAGACATCAAGTAAGTATATATGTGGGGTAAAAAAGACAATACGTCTGGTTCTGCTGCATCGATACATCTACCGTGAGTCTGACAATGTTTTAGGAGTGCAATGCTAAATTGATGGAGTACTCATGACACATCCTGTCTGCTCTTTGTGACGCTGAACTGCATGCAAAACAACGCCACCGTGGGCATCTTACTGGGAGGCGAAGCGCTGTTCTGGGGATGATGTGGCGAGTTGTGTGACAGCAGAGGGTTGAGGCTGTGAGGGGGTACAGTGATGGCGTCCATAGCCAACTTCTGCCTGAAGGCTTCCTCTTTACGTCGGTTGGCAAACCAGTTATACACTCGCACTTCGGTGACCAGATTAGAGCCGAGGCCCTGAGCTTTGGAGGGGGAGACGCCTCTCTGGAGACACTCGGCCCTGCCGGAAACAGATGTACATGATGAAAAACTGGGGTTGATATAGTTTGGGTAACTTTGTTTAACAGGAAAATTAAGGGAGGCGTCATGTTTTTCTACCTGTTGCACTCTTCTACCAAAGTTTCCCGCTCCTCCTTGCTGGGGTTCTTCTGCCGTTCATAAGCCTGGTACAGGATTTGCTGGGACGCAGGCCCCCATTTGAAACGGTTACGTCTCATTTTCTTGCTGGAGGGTTCGCTGCCGACCTCGTCACTGGGCTGACTCAGGGCATTAGTCGGGTTGAATTCTGGGAAAAAAAACACCGGATCCTGATTGCCTTTGTCTGTCATGTTGCTGCCAGAACCTTGCACTGCCTGGTTGAACTCTGCAAAATAAGAAGAGGTACATTAAATTAAACCTTTCCTGCCAAAACACAAAAGGAGAAGTAAATTAGACACACGATAGGGACGTTTTATATCGATTGATAATATTTGTTACCTTTATTTATGCTACCTGCATTATGACAACTTCCGTAGGATTTAGCACAGGCTTACTGCTGTAGGTGCAAGTATATCTCATCCAGCATGATGAGGAGATCTCCAAACTAACTTGATATCCCTACAGGTTTGAAACCCAAATAAAGTGCTGTGCTGCTGCCAAGTACACGTTACAGGCCAGGGCCAAGCTGTGAGAAACTCAAATATTAACTTACGTCGGAGAATTTCCCGCTGTTTCCTGACATACCAGGTGTAGAGGGCCGCTCGCTTCTGTGTTTTCATGGGCGTGCCTTTGTTGAGGTGCTGGGAGAGGTGAGACTGGTTCAGCCCTGTGACGTCCACCACCTCCCGTTGGGGGATGTTGTGCTGCTGCATGTAACCTTTGATCATGCGGGCAGCACGCCATGGATCCTCTCTGGGTTCAGATAAAGCACAGGAGCAGAAAACGCCGCTCATTTCAACACTGAACTATGTGCAGCTTTAAGAGGAAAGTAGAAAGAGCAGAAGTACCTTTACACAGATTTTATGACTGAAATAAAGTATTTTCTGGTCTTTGTCTTGCTTTTAAATCAATGTAAATACTTAACGAAATGCTTCATGTAATTGTTCTGTTAGTTTTGTTAATATTAAAAGTTGTTAATTATAGCAAAATCTACAAATATGAAAATATTCTGATCAAACACACATGAACTTGTTCCTTTCCTTTAGCTTCACTGTTGTTCAAGGCCTCAAGTTTAAAGGGGCTGTACCGATAATGAGTCCCATCACAGACGACCCATTTATCATTGCTGCCTGTTAAATAGGCTGTAAATATTTTCAAAGGTTAGTTCATGTGGCTCCAGGCAAGTTGAGAAACTTGGACTTCGTATTTGTCGCTTTAACGCATGAATTCAGCACTGGAAACAGGTGGATAAGGTTTGTCTAAATTTAAAGCAACATTGTACAATGAAAATCTAAAGTAAAAGGACCCAAAACCAGGTAACAAACCTTCACATAGCTTGACAAAACGTCTAATAATACTCAGGTAAAAAGATTTTTGTCAAATTTTCTAACAGTATTTGGACACATGATAAAACTTGGCATCAGTCTACATAAGATAAAACATACATACAAATATTAAATATATATATATATATATAATATTTTGTAAGGTTTGACTCCATATAAATAAAACATTTCTAAGTATTTGTCATACTAAGATCAGATGTTTATTTAATTCATAACAAAAGGATAATTTGAGGTCAGGATAATGTGATGATATAGTCATATACTTGTCTCTACAATTAGAGATATTAACCTCAAAATTGGAGAAAAATAATTTTTATTTTTCGTTTTTAAGAGATTACATTTACTTGTATCCATGCATACAATTTCATTTGATTCCACACGTATAGATTACATTAAAAAAAACATTGCATCTTCTTACCTGTAGAGTGTTCACATTACATTCACGTGTAGCCCTTCACATTATTCAGTGTGCGTCCATGTTTTTTTGCAGCAGTATGAAAGTGTAACAAAAAATGGTCGGAGGCAAAATGGAGCCTTAACCCTCCAGTCAGAGATTAGCAGGCCAGACACGCTGACATCGGTAATTATAGCAAATCTACACACGTCTGTTTGTTTTGGAGAATGTGGAGGCCTGCAACTAAGTCTGCAGGTTAAGTGGGAGATGTTAGTTTATAACTTTTGACAATGAATAACCAGATCTCCATTCACTCTAATCACACGCCAATGTGTATCTTTCAGTTGATGATTTATAGAATAAAATTAATAATAACTTAACTACACGTGGGTTGGTTTTGATTTTCTTCCAGTCTTGTTAGAGCCTCAAATATTAGTTTTACAGTGTATCAAGTGGAGATGATTTGACAAAAGAAAAAAATGGATTAGAGTAACGTCATGATGGGTTTACTGACACGTGAAAAAATGGGAAAAAATAAAACATTGCCTTTAATAGTAAATAATTGTATTGTTATTATATTATTGACATATTTATCAATATCTTTTTTATCTTAATCAACCCACCCAGATGTTGTTTCGATTCACTTTCTCTCTTGGAGGATTTCTATTGTGGAGAGGTGGAGTACAGCCTAGTTAATAATAAATAGATCTAAGTTCAGCTGATATTTTGCAAAGGTAAAGAAATAATAATCCATGTAGATAATTAGTAACCAGAATGTGAAAACCGAGCAGTGGCGGGTTATTTTAAAATTGTAAACACAGGATGAAAAGTAGGCATGCGTTTTGTACAGGCCTGCAGGTCCATTATTAAAAATGCATGATTCATTTTCAAAGTTTCAAAAAGGTCAAAACCTTTTAAAAGTAAATAAATAAGATCTCTTGGAGTGCGCTAGAATAAGCGTGTATCAGCGCGTATCCTCACCTTCGCGCTTCGCCCCTCATACTGCGATTTAACTCCGTTTTACCTCGTTTTTATACTTAAAAAAAAAACAAAAAAAAGAGTGAAATCCAAGTAGAAGAACTTACGCCAGCATGCGGTCCACCTCCGCCCTCTGCTCGGCGGCCTCCTCCGTGTTGAGCGACTGGAGCTCCTTCAGTATCGGAGGGGTGTCGTAGTCGTCCCCGTCCTCGGAGCCCTCGTCCCCGGACAGCTTGCCCTTGCTGTGGCCGTTGGTGAGCGTGTGGAAGACGGGCTTCGAGTCGGCGTCCGCTCCGTTCATCTTGCCGCTCTGCGGGGCAGCGGGCGACAGCGGCAGGCTCTCCAGTTTTACTCCAAAGCCCGACGGGCTGGGGTCCATATCATCCAGCGCCTGGATCAGAACGTCTTTAGTAACTCCCGAGTCCAGCAGGGCGCTGAGCAGCTCCTGCTGCAGGGATGTCAGCTTGGATACCATTTTAGAGAACATCAAAAGCACAACATATAGGCCTGCTGTGTGCGCGCGCTTCAGCAGGAGAAAGAAGAAGAGGTAAAATAATACAAAAAATAATTTTTTTTTTTTTTTTTTAAAGTACAAAAATAAATAAAGCTCCTTTCTTCCTCTCTAGTCCGGTGTTGTGGGGAGGACACAGCTGCCGACACCTGCTCCGAGAAGCTGCTTCACTTCCCTGTTGAAGGGGAGGATGGAGCTACTTTGCCATGATGCTTTCTGAGCGCAGGGGGATATAAAACATGATAATGAGTGGGCCGGCTGATGGGAGCCTTATGTAAATCCACAGAGTCAGGCCCGCTCTGGGCCGAGGCGGACATGTGTTGACACTGCTGCTTTTATTGGCTCCTCTTATCAGCAAAACTTTCATGGACTTTGGACCCTGCTGTATATGCCATAAAGACTTTTAAGAAAGGCGAGCTGCACATATTCACACCGCTGGATCTAATCCTCTCGACCGTGGCTTTATTCTAGTTTTATTATAAGGCCACGCAATACCGTTGCGTATTTGTATATTTATATATTTATTCTACTCATTCAAGCACTGAATTGATATTATCATTTCAGAATTCCATTTAAGTGTTCTCGTCATGACTTAGCGGGAGAGTCGTATAGGTGTTAATGGTGTGTTGTTGGGTGTTGCTCATTAATTCAGCCGTTTGTTTAATGAAGCCGAATAATCTCATTAGTTATATAGTCTCACATTACGGGGGCCACACATAGAGGAATGTTTTCGTTATATTTTTAAATGAGAATGAATTGTTTATCGTAGACTATAATAAGTTGAACTTTTTCAAGTTTCTCTTAAAAAAAGCAGCCAAAAGTAATAACAATTAATATTAATAATAATCTCTAGCAGTCTACTACAATTCCATCTTCAGAATTTTACAGTAGCCTAAATAAAATATTGTATTCATTTGTAGCTCAAAATATAAGCCATGAGGTAAATATTATATGCTACACTTGGAGAAAATGTGGAGCAAAAACCCCTTTAAGGTTTCAAATTGCCTTAATTGCACGGCACAGTATGAACTTTAACTGCTAAATAAAATGCCTAGGTTTTATCTTACTTTGCAAATTTAGGGGGGGGGAGAGACCCATAAACCTTCAATTCACTCAGGAGTTAAACAAACCCTTAATCATTAATGTGAGAGCAGAATGAGGTTATTAGGGATCCCATTCTGTGTTGAGTTACCTTTTCACCATTGCTTCCCTGCAGAACTAGGCTGTTAAAACAATAATAAAGTTGGATTTAGCTACTTGTCCTCCTTTAAACACAGTTGTAGGCGGACGGAGGGATGAACTCACAGAAGCAGGTGCAGCGCGATGTTAGAGGCGTCCGATCTGACTTCTAAGTTCAAGCAAGCATATTTAAAGTGATTTTCATTCAATTAGATGTTATGTGATTTGAATATAGTTGAATGATGATGAATTATATGAGGCTGGATTTTGCTGTTTCTTCGAAGGTGATTTAAAATGTATCTGGGGCTGTTGGGCGATCATTAACCTTAAATCTGCTTCATGTTTCTGCATCAGGACTAAAACCTTTCAATATTAAACCCACTGGCTAGATGAATTCATTTTCAGATATACATGACTGTTGTTATAGTATTGGTTTGAAATGAGGGCATGTATGTTAGTGCAAATGTCAAAGTTACAAAAATAAAGTACATTCAAATTTGAACTCAAGTTCGACTCCTGAAAGCAGACGTGGAGACAATTAAGAAACATACATTAAACATTAGAATGAAAACACGGAGAAAAAATCACAAAAGCATCTATAAGTGAAAATAAAGTTAATATATAAAGTTGTTTATTTATACATATGAAGGCATGTTGCGCCTTCGCAGCTGCCCCGTGTGGATCAGTGTGTCAGAAGTGACGAAGATTAATTAAACAGCATTAAATGGCATTAAACAGTTTCTAGAAACTAGGGGGGAATGTGTCCATTCAAGCACTCTGGCACATTATTCAACTTTAAATGTGCAGTTACATAGTGCAACAACTTTATAAGTGATACTGAAGTCTTCAAGGAAAGTTTACCCCCCTTCAGATTGAGTGTTGCTTTAACTTTCACTCTTAAAGGTAATACAGGCTGCATGACATTTTAAATTAGATACATAAATAAATATACTTATTAGCATCAAAGATAAACTCATATTGGGATATTAATTAATGTTAATAATGAAGTACATAAACACAGCAAAGAAGTTATTTTTAGTTTATTCAAAATCAAGGTAGGTGACTAATATGCTTTCTGAAGGCTTTAAACCTATAAATGCCTCAATGTTACCATTAAAATCTTGTGTGATGGTAGACTATCTCAAATAGTACTTAAGTAATAAAAAATGCTCATAAAATCTGAATTACTGCATAAAAAGTCATGTTCCAGTTACCCCGCTGAAAGAGTCAAAGCCTGGAAACTGACCCAGGACCAGGAGTCAAGAGCAGCTTGACCTCCTGTATGGTAGGTTAGTTTTAGGGCATCCGTTGTCATAGACACATATACATATAATCAACACATGGGCTTTCCTGTAAGTTTTTGGGACAGAAGATCCAGGATTTTTCTGAATTTTGATTGAAACAATTAGAGTAAGCAGATGTAATTAATTGTTTTGATAACAGAGTGAAGTGACTAGTTTCTTACTTTGTGTCTCTCTAATGAAGAAGGAGAAAGAAAGACACAATTTGCTCATTAAATACCCCCCCCCCACCCGTGGAAATAAACCCAAGTGAAGTCGTCTTTCTTTCCAACTTTGCTGTGAACAAACACAACATGAACACAGAAGCCACTGTGCCGTCCTCCTCTGTGAATATGTATCATGGTTTACAACAAGATATTTAGCCAATTATTGGTTAGACGTGTAATCTTTCAGTGTAGTATCAATGTGGTTGATCATTAGTAATACGCAGGATTGCCCTAAACCTATTAGCACTGAGCTAATATGACACAGTGAGACTTTCTTCAACATAATACGTTCTGTTAGTAAAAGTTTAGCCATGGAGAAAGGGAGTTTGATGCTCCTGATGTAACTTTTAGGAGAATACAACAACTGAGATGCCCCAGTTACAATTCAGGATGAGATAAAAACACCATAAAGTTCAATAAGGTCATTAACTATCCACTGCTGAGCGACATGGTCTCTGTAGGAATGTTAATGATTTTATTATGGCTTATTCAAGGTACTTTTTGTTCTACTGGGACACATACAAAGACCTGATAGTTGTTTCTGTCATCTAAAAGCCTGCTGCTTCTGCTGCTGCTTTGGGTGTCTCTACACACGTTACACTGCGCTCTTATCTCCGTCTACTACTGTGGCATGAAGTTTCCCTGATGTACACTTTAGCTGCCCTTCGCGCTGCTTTGTAAAGTGCCAGCCGCTGTGTTATGTAGGTTACGTTTATAACCCAGTGGAAACAGATAAATTACAGTCTGTTTGCAGCGCCGTCTTCTCTGGGGACAACTTAATGACTCAAGTGTCACTTTTAAGGGCCCAAAGAAACGTATTGATTTTCCTAATAACAGAATAAATGGGGCAATTTGTTGTCTGACACTAGAAGCTTTTCACACAATCCCAGGGGAACAATTTATTCATTTATTTAGATCCCCATTAGCTACTTCCAAGGTAGCAGCTAGTCTTCCTGGGGTCCACACATGTAAACATTACAATATAATGTAAAATAATTATATATTTAAAAAATATATTTAAAAAGGAACAAAAAGATAATAACAACAGTAATAATAACAATACCAAACCAAAAATAAACAAGAAAATTATAATTCCAAAAAAACAATGCATCACCAACAATATAATTGTCTGTCTGTCTCTGTGACAGACAAACAATATAACAACAATAATTTCTAATTAGTCAGTGAAACATTTGATACATCTCAAAAATGATAATAGTACCACTAAAAACAACGTGTACAGTGAATGAGAAAATACAATCAAACGAAAAAAAATTAAAAATTGCCAAGAAAGTTCCACAAAAATGATCATATAAGTCAGACGTTACGCAGCAAAACATGTCCACTATGCAGAGGGGCTGGTATTCTGTGGCATTAGGTATTTCTTTAAACTCTTTTTAAAAAAACAGTTGTACTTGTTAAATATGTAATGTCTGATGACAAACCATTCCATATTTTCAATCCTCATAACAATATGTTGTCTTCTATTAGTTTTTGAGACAGGAAGTGAGTAGCATGATGGCTATTACTACTTTATGATAATTGATGGTACAGGACATATGGGATTTTAGACAATGAGATACTTCTTATTAAACAGAGAAGAGAAGTCCTGTCCCTCACCTATCACCAACCTAAGATTATGTGCATTCTGATGATGTTGGCGCTTCTGTAGTTCAGAGCGAGTCGCGCTGCTCTTCTCCAGACTAACTGTAGTGTTTCCAAGCTTTTGATTGAACAGAGGATTAAATGTAAAAGTTAGATACTGGTTTGAAACTGAAGATATGTTGGGTTAAAGGTAAGTGAAAGAAAGAGGACATTTTGTGACTATGCCACCACAGGAGTGTGATAAAAATGTGAGTAAATATGCTGAAATTGTTGAAAATATATAAATCCAAGTCCCAAAAGAAAATAATGAACATGTTTTGTGAAAGCCATTTTAGATTTATACAGGTAACATTGACAGGAATACGCACACGCAGATACAAAAGCGTGGGTCTCGCCACCTCTGGGTGACAACACTTTGGCATGCGTTCTTCTGGCACTTTCACATGTCTCCATTTAAACTCTGTCAACCATTAACAACAAATAATAATAAGCAGCAAAAAACAGTTTATCCAATACACAGACCATCACGAATCTTGTGAAAGCAGCATGTGCACTGGAGCGCATCCTGGAACATGCTCTTCCGATTACGCTTTCACACAGATTAGTGACACACAGGTTGAGCAACCAGGGATAGGGACCATCTGGGGGGGGGGGCATAGTCCACCGTATACCTGTCTACCTGTCTGTCCACCTGCTGTGATGTCAGCCGCAGACCACCACTGCAATGGCTTCAGGGTGTAGTCAATGAAAGGATGAGGCTGGAGATATTTTAAAACCAAAAATAATTTAAAAACTTTGAACTCTTTTCAGGTCCTGTTTTCATTTTTGTCATATTTAGGTATTTAACAAAAACTCCTGATTTTGTTATCATGCCCACTACTGCCACCCAAATCCTAAAATGAGTCCTTAAATGTCACCTTTGTGGACTTCAAGATGGTACATTAATAACTTGTGTTCTTACTTTGTTCTTTCTGTACTTTTATTTACATAGATATCATTATATTTGCATATATTTTCCATACAAATGAACACTATACAGGCCATGTTTCACCAAACAATCTCCCCACAAGGTCTATTTAGTTGCTGTTCTGATGCTTCGATTGTATCACACTATCAGCAGCAGCAGCAGCAACATTTTAGGAACATTTAAATAGCTTGTTAGCAAATAAATTGAGATTGAACGTTTCTAAGGTCAAGAATGATCTCTTTTTTCATCTTTGCGGGTCTTTATTTATCACATTTGCTGTGCTGAGGGCCTCAAAAAGTCAAAAATCAAGATACTGATATGGAGTAGTTTGGATAAAAAACACTTACAAATATCAACATTTATGCAAATCTGCTGACAGCAGGTGTGCAGTTAAGTTCTGTAGATGTTTTATGTAACCCCCAGCAGCTGGAACTGAACGGTGTAGATATTAAATCCGGTGTAAAGATAACATAGTTTAACTTCATCTGCTCTGAATTGTTTTGTAAAAATGAAAAATATGGCATCCATGTGCTTTGTTTGCCTTAGTGTTTTTCATGGATCTCACTTTAATGAGTCAGTAATGTGTGAAAGAAATCTAGCGACTCCTAACACTAAAAGAATAACATGAGGGTGGGATAAAAATTAGCAATAATATCGCAAATTTATATCTACAATACACGGATTTAACATGTATGGTTTTCCTTTATTCACTGGCCTGAATATGATCACGCTCTAAAGCTGGATCCAGCCATTAAGTCAAGCTTCAGGTACACACTGTGAGTACTGGTGTTGTCTCAATGTGTGCTTCGCCTTTTGGTGTCTTCGCTCACCTCTCATGACCCCTCGCTCCTCACTCCATGGCCTGGCCGGTGCACAGACCGGAACGTTTGGAAAGTGACCATGTACCGTTCCACAGACTGATCTGGACCTTACCCTCAACTTGAACCGTCCGATCGCTCATATCCTCTCCTCAGAGACTGAACATGACTGTTTGTTGTTGAATCCCGTTGTTGTCTGTATCTGAAAGAAGAGGCAGGCATGTAAAAGTCATGCTTGCATTCTGTCCACAATTTTAAAGTTTTGACTTAAAGGAATAGTTTGACATTCATTCACCTTCTTGCTGGGAGTTCGATGAGACGTTTGATGCCACTCTTATGTGTGTATGACAAATATGAAGCTACAGCCATTAGCCAGTTAGCCTAGTTTAGCACAAAGACTGGAAACAGGTGGAAACAGTTAGCCTGGCTTGGTCCAACGGTATCATAATCCACCTACCAGCACCTCTAAAGCTCACTAATTAACACGACAAAAAAGTGTAAAACTGAAGCGTTTAGGACTATTTCTCGGCCGGGCACAGTCACTCCCTGGAGCCTCTCTGGCACTTTTAGCTGCAACCAACCCTTTATTCTGGTAACAGGATGAAATGAAAGTATCCCACAGCCAACCTCTTGGTAATACACTCCAGAAAACTCAAAATTAACAAAAGAATAATTTAGCTTGCTTGTTAGCAAGCTACACCACAGAGGTTTCTTATGAAGCTACATGCATCATGGAAAAAATCAAGCTAAGAAATTCACTATTGCCTATACAAATGACTCTACAATAAATTACACATGACTAATGTAGTCATGGAAAGTTTTGCAGTGGTAATTAGAAGCCCTGTCTAACAGAAAACACATTTATATCAACAAAAACAAACTTATGTTAGCTAACGGCCAAGTAAATACTCCACCACATAACACCCCTTAAACAGCAAACTGAAGATTTTACTATTTGGTTTTGTATGGATTACACCAACCAGATAAAATGTGTTAATAATGAGCTTTACAGGCGGATTTTGTTGCCTTTGGATGGAGCCAAACATGCTGTTTTCCCCTGTTCTAGTCTTTATGCTAAGCTAAGATAACCAGCGGCTGACTTTAGCTTCATATAGCATACTGACATGAGAGTGGTATCGATCTTCTCATCTAACTCTCGACAAGAACGCAAACAAGCATATTTCCCAAAATGTCAAACTTTTCTTCTCAGGGAGGAAGTGAGCACCGTTGTCATGGGACAAACCAAAGGTTGAATAGGAGAATAAATGTTGGGAACAATAGTTTAATTCACTATGGTTTGTTGGTTTTGGCCAAGTGTTTAAGATCAGTGTTCTGCACAGGAAAATATGTCTCAGTTGACTCAACCAGGAAGTGTCAGCAAGATAAACAACAATGAAAGATAAGAGTCTTAATTCCCATCTGTTCTTGCCAACTCCCCACACAAAACCTCATTAATCATGCAAATCCTCTGGCTATTTTATGATAACCACAGGTTGTTTTCATGTTGTCCCCATAAGGATATCTGTTAGAAATCCATCAGTCATCAGACTTTTCCACAAGTGCTTTGATTGCATCACAGCTTCTCTTCATCGGATGGAGCAGCAGCTTTGATCTCTATGAGCGCAATAAGATTTCATCAACACGCCCATGAATCACAGGAAGATTGTTGGATCGTAGCACACAGAGAGAAAGACGGCTAGAGGACAGCTGACTGATACAAGAGAGGATAAGCAAGAGGAAAGTGATGGAAGACGCTGGCATCCATCCACTCCTCCCAATTCATAAACATGACCTGTGGATGATCCTGCACTGGGAGAGCTGGGGAGGCCTGCGGCTGCCAGTTTGTAGCGCTGGCGGTGTGTGTCACAGGGACACTGTTGGCTCTGTCAATATGCACTGCAGCAGGGTGTGTGTGTGTGTGTGTGTGTGTGTGTGTGTGTGTGTGTGTGTGTGTGACAGAGCGTTTCTGTGGGTTTGAATCGAGCCAAAGACTTTAAAGTCTCTCGGCTGTGTTTGCTCTTCATGCGCAAGGTGTGTGTGTAGTCAGGGATAGAGCTTTTCCTCCTCTTTTCTTTTGTTAAATCATGTCAGATCAGAGCAGCTTTGAGGTTTGGCTGTTAGTCACATCATGGCAAATTGGTTCCTGTCTCAGTGTTGTTTGATTACGCCTTAACGTCTTCCTTGTGTAGATTTTCAGTACTTATTTTCTTCCAACGACAAAGCAGCTGATAAGAAACACCAAACAGACACAACAGATTTGGGATTTTCCATCCTGTGAAGTCAAAATGATTCAGACACAAGTGAATATATTGTTATACTGTATTTTGTTCATCAGGGCAATACGACCCCTTGGATCACCTCAACCCCCTATTCAGTCTAATACTCCTACACTTAACTGTGCCAAACTGCAAAGATACAGCTGATGTATCCTGTCAGAGCAAATCTTCTTTTTTACATTCAAGGGCAACAAATTCTCATTGTGCTTTTAAGCCTGTTACCTTCAAAAGTGTCATTATCTGATGAAACAGGAAGGAGATATGTATTAAGTTAGTTACACATTTCAATGCATTTTGAGGGCATTTGTGCTCAGGTCCATTAAACTAAAAATCTGGCTCATTGGATCAGGTGCGTGAGTTTCTGCCAAAGGTTACCTGCAGTCGTGCTTTATGAAAATAAATCAATGAAACCCCGACATAGAACAATAAAATGCTCTAAAGCAGCAAACAGTGTTGCCCAACTGGACTGACAAAAAGGGGCCCAATCCGAGCCGAGAACAAAAATAATCAGCCTTATTGCCTCGGGTCTTCTGTTTTATCAGTATGTTGCACTGAAATTAATATGTATTTCAGCTTCAGGATTCCACAAGAGATGATAAATAGTCAATAACCACATCATTTTGACAGTGAACTATTAGTGTTTTATGGTTTAATAAGTGTGTGTTTGTAGCTGATGATGAAGTCCTGTCTGTCCTCCTCCTCCCAGCCACCACTGCTGCTGCTGCTGCTGCAGCTTCACTCTCCGGCCGGCCGGTGGTCAATATTGACTCAGGGACAGCCACTTTGTCTGGGAGCACAGGGGGGCAGACCTGCCATCTCTATGGCATCAGGTGAAAACAAAAACAGGGGCTGCTCATCATACGTCAGCATTTAAGAAATGTATAACAAAGCCGTCACAATTTTCAATAATTTTCAAATAGAGCAATGTGATCGATCGCAGCAACATTTTTAAATATCGTGGGGCTATTTTGACTTAGAAAACTGCACCACTGAAGATACAAAGTCTCTTTTAACATCAATAGACCTTTTTCACTGCAGGCATTTTAACTTGTCCTTGAAGGAAAAGCACAGGTGTTACTAATAACATGCGGTTCTGTCCTAATCAAGTGTTCGCGTAAGCCATGACAGTGAGTCAGCATGCTCAATACCAAGACCATGAAACCGAAGCAGCTAAATGGAATTTAGCCTCATTAATTGAATCATACACCTGTGTGTGTCTTGCTGTATCTTCCGTAAATAACCCCTACAGTAAATATGTTTGTCTATATATACACATACTGTTAGATTTTATAACTTTAGTAGATTATAAGAAAAGAGCTAATATAAAAACAGAAAATGCTATGTATGAAAGGTTCCTCTGTAGGTGTATCATCTCATATTTTCAATGCTGAGACTGCTATATCCAATATAGATAGACAAGTATGTATATAATACTGTGAAGTATCTCAGTGCTTGCATGCTATACTTATTTACTACTTGTTGCTTTTTTTGAACTATCACCTTTGCTGCTGTAACACTGCAATTTCCCCACTGAGGGACTAATAAAGGAGTATCTTATCGTAAATGTAAGACACCACTTTTGTTATGATGCTTTTAATTCTTTGTCATTCTTATTATATTTTGTCAGATTTGAAACATCCTAAAACATCCAAAAAAGATTTTAGAAACTATTTTCTTGGCTACTAACACAGGCAAATAGGCTGACAGCAACATCACAGTCAAACAGATTGACCGCGAGAAGGTAAATGAGCCAAAAAGCACATTGAGGCATGAAAAGAAAACTGCAGTTCAACAACAGGATATACACACCGCTGTTTGTGAGGTTAAACTAGAGATGTGGTGTCACCAATGTTAGTCAATAGATGTGTTGGATACATGTCTGACTGGGAACAGTTAAAGAGATTAGTTGGTTTCACACATTCATTACTGCGAACTCCCACTCAAGGTGTGTGGAGCAAAACTGCTAAACTGTCTCAGTCATTCTCAGCAGGACTCGACAGACAAGAAGCTTTCCGTCATTTCACTTCTCTGAAATAAAACAATCTATTCTTTGTGAGTTTGCAGATTAAATCTTTTGAGCAGGTACTTCCAGCATCCCGCAATCCTTCCTGAAAATGCGACTTTACCCAAATGTGTGCAAAGTATATGTTCCATCTACCTGCGCCACATTTATTCCCTAGTTATCTATTAGTGACTGTTAAACTGGTCAACTCTGGGGAGATTTGCATGACTCTGAAATCGGCTCAGGACAGTTCCATACCAGTAGTTCATTTTGCATAGTTCAGTGGTGAAGGCATAGAAACATAGGACTCCCTTTGATTAAAGGTAAAGAGCTAAATGTTAGCTGAAGCTTTCCTCTGCACCTATTTTTGATCTCACTGCTGTCACCTAGTGAACGACGGGACAAACAGCTCCGAGTGCATCAAGCAGGTAAGACTGAATATGATGCACCCACTTTCATGCCTGCAGCAGCAAATGTTTCTTTTGGTCTTTTTCTGTCATTGTGTTTTATTATTTTTTGAGGGTTTTATTGTGCTGGCTGCACAGTGTGCACCCATAGCATATAACAATAAAGTTCAAACATGCACGCTCATCCATGCACAATGTGACCCCTGACATTATTTCGAGCAGACAAACTGTGCCAGGTCCACGTAAGGTGTGTCAAAATGCAATAAATCTCCTGAGAAAAGAACACGAGTGAATCAGATCCAAGCCGCTAGCTGCTGTACTCAGTGGGAAGTCAAACACACGCACCTAACAATGAAGAGTTTGTGACAAATTATGGCTCGATAAAGCCGTGCTGCGTTTGGAAACGAGACTGGAATGCAGTTATCAGATATTTACTTTGTCCCCGTTAACATCCAGAGGATGTGTAAACTCTTTGTTGTGCTTTGCAAGTCTTTGCAAATTGGAGTCATTAAGGCAACAACAGACTAAAACAGTGCTTCCCAAGCTTTTTGGATTGTGACCACTTGTCGCAGGTTACATATGTATGAGCTGTGAGAGGAAGTATTCAAAGTCCAGCTTACTTAAGTATCATCAGAAGAATGAATGTACTTAAAGTATCAAACATTAAAGTGCTCATTATACATAAAAATGGCACAGCTGTATATTATTATGTATATGTGTATGTATATCCGTATATATGCATATATATGATGTTTTATTTATAGTAACATAATTTATGTATCATGTATTATGTATCATGTAGAGACAAACATTCACACAGTGTCTCATTTATGTCTGTAGACCATAAAATATTTTATTAAAAGAAAGTTTTTAAATGATAAATTACTGATATTTTCAGTGATTTAAAAGCAAACAGACATTCAATGAAAAAGGCACAAAAACAATTTGTGATAAAATCGCTTTACATGTAAATAGACTGCATTATTGTTTTTACATTATTCTGTTGTATTTGTGTGTAAAAATAGTGAAACAATTGTTTATTTTACAAACTTTAACTGAAACTATAATTATATTTTGAGTGATTATCATTAGAGATTTCTACATTTTTATAGGTGCCTGTATTATCGCTCTTGTATTTTTGGGTTTCTGGCAGCTTTATACTTTAAATGATAAAATGATAAGTAAGACTTTAAAGGAGTGCATGGAAAGTTGGCAAAAATTAACCAAAATCAACCTGGACTCCCGAGGTAATGTTGCAACTTTGGTCAAGTTGGACTTTTCTATTCTGTTAGCTATTGATCATGCTTTCTACGTGAAAAATGTGTTTTGTACGTAAAATCTGCAAAGTATAGTAATTATAACTGTCACGTAAATGTAGTGGGGTAAAATGTACAATGTAAATGTAGTGAGGTTGAAGAATAAAGTAGCAAAATGTGTAAAGTACAAGTACTTTGAAATTGCACATACAGTAATTAAGTAAATTCACTGAAGTTACTTTCCATCACTGCCAAGAGTAATTTTCCAATGTCAGATTGTTTCATTGAATCACTTTTTAGAGGCCCTAACAGGTTCAACTGTCCAGTAGTTCACAAAAAAGATTAATAAAAGCAAAGATTAGAGGAAAAGTGTAAAAGCTAAACATGTTTTTTCTTGTTTCCTGATAATTATCTTGTGACGTTTTAGATTCATCTTGCAACCTCCTTAGGGGAAACCCACGACCCACTGAAAACACACTGAGCTTTACACTTTGTAAAGTTGCCGGTTTATTAGGCAAACCCATTTATCTTAATGAGGGTAGACTAAATAACATAGTGTAACCCCGTATAACTCAATTTAACTCAATACAGGTCAACAGCACGACAAAATTTTCCTTAAGGAAATATGTTACATTAAACTTATCATAGGATTAGTATTACTGATTATCGTGTAAGCAGCATTTTAATGTTGTAGCTGGATGAGATGGAGATCATTCATATTAGATATGAATCAATCCCTGATATTTACCTTTAAGCAGATTAGATATTGAGCGGAAGTGACAAATCCACATTAAATACAATTTCTTCATCTTGTTTCTGCAATACGTTACAATATTTTGTATTTTTAATTTTGTATTTGGAGCAGTAGATCGCTACTTTTAATTTTGTTGGGTAGTTGAATAACAATGTGTCATATTTTATAAGTTGGACATATGTTCATATCAAATATTTACATCATATTTTATAAGATGGACATATGTTTGGAATGTAAACACTTGATCGGCAAGGTAACTATAGCTGCCAGGTAAATATAGTGGAGTAGAAGTATAAAGTATCATAAAAGGGAAACACTCAAGTCAAGTACAAGTACTTCAAAAATAACCTTCATGAAGGTAGGAGTGTTCTGCAGCAGAGTTGTTGTATTAGACTGCAATAGTTTAGCTAAGTGTACTAATAAAGTGGCAATGTTCCATTTGAAAAACATTTTTGTTTTGTAGTTTTATATCATCTAACTAACTGTTGAAGGAAAGAAAAAATACATTATATTATATATATTCAATAAGAACCAAAAACAAAACTCCCCAAAAGTCAAACGTACTCTCTGAAATTTCCAACAAACACCCGCTCAAATAGATGTAGTCACTCACAGACCTCACACCTGTATTGATAAGCCAGTGATCAGATCCCGATGCTCTGAACCAGCTCACCGGGACACTCAGGGACAAATGTGCATACTGCATGTGATCTCCGTCCATGGCGGCCTCCCTGCCCAGTGTTTTTCTTTCTCCTTGTCTGCACAATTAGAGATTCAAAAGTAATTACCTGCTTGGCTTCCTCTGCGATTAAATGGCAGGTTCACAGCACCCTGATTAATGCAGAGGCATGCACACCTGCCATTAGCAGCCATGAGAGGTGGAACGTTCAGACTGAAGCCCTGCAGAACAAACACAATGCTGTCGAAGCCTGCATAAGGCAGAATTAAACAACAAGAGCAAAAATGCATGCTCGCTGGTTTCTAATCACATTTATTAAACCACTTTCACTCTATCAAATCCACTTTATTTACTCATTCTGTTACTCTCCACATGCTGCATGAAATGAGGTAAAGTGCAGAGGTGCATATTTTATAAGGTAGTTTTGAATCAGTGGTTTTCAGTGGTGGAAAGTAATAAAGTATATTTACTCCAAGTACTTTACTTAAGTACAATATTGAGGTACTCGTACTTGAGTTTCCATGTTATGCTACTGTATACTTCTTCTGCACTATTTCAGGGGGAAAATTGTTGGAATATTGTCCTTTTTACTGCACTACAGCTGTGGTTAGTAGTTACATATAAAACCTTTAATGAGCTTACAAAATATGAATTTTTTAACAGAATAAACTGCACAAGAGCATGTGACATTGTTCAAATTAGCTCCACTCCAACCAGCTACAATTCTAAAATGCTGCTAACGAATGCCTCAGGTCATGTTTATATTTTTTCCACCTTTATCTAATGTGCAAGTCCAGTTTTTATAAGGTCAGAAGGTTTGGTTGACTTTATTATTATTTTATAGACCCCATACAGCAGTGGAGACCTCAGACCATGAAGAAATAATAGTACTATAATAGTAGTACTTTACTTGAGTATTTCCATTTTCTGGTACTTTATGCCACATTTCTATTCCCCTACAGCTGTAGTTCCCTTGCAGATAAATATTCTACATACAAACCATATAATGATCTTCGAAAATGTGCATTTTTATAGAATAAATTACACAACAGCATACAACATAATAAACTGTTAAATGTGCTATATGTTAAATGTGGGCTATAATGAGCCTTTTCAAATCCATCTCTCCCTCTTCAAAAAGATATTTTAACAACACTTAAATAAACGATTGAAATCTCCTCTCCCTCTCCTTCTACGATCCAACACCCACGATCCAGATTTTTATTTTGGCCATAAACACCCATAATACAAAAATGTGACAGTAGCCACATTGACCTTTAGTGTCAAGATTATTTTTTCTGTCAGCAATTTATTTGCCTGGTCTGACAGATGCAGTAGCAGGTTATCTGTCCATGTCTATAAGCTCTTTTTATTTCTTTTTTTTGTTAACAGTTAATGTGTAACCGGGTGTGCGAGGAATCAGCACATTTCCTTTTACCTCATACGCGGATCGATGTTGGTGTGGCTTCGCTGCGAGGGTGCTAAATGGGCTCTTTGTCAAGAGAGCTGCAGTAACACATCTCATCCTGTCTGGACGCTTTTGATGTGGGAGAAAGACGTATAACTACACATGCAGTCACACTGGAGGTGTTAAACAGTACACTGAGGAGAAATATAACTACAAATACCTGTTTCTTCGATAAAAAGCTGAAGATTATGACACAAACGTCTCAGCTTCATCTCTGGTCACAACTGTCCGCTTGTCATGATACGCTCCAATCTGTCCATAACCTGTTTTTACTGTAAACATGAACTTTGATATGAAAGGTCTCACAGGAGCTCCTCTGAATCGACTTTGCTTATTTAAGTCAGCGTTTGAACAATTAAGATTCTGGCCCTGTGCCATATAATATGGAAGCCAAGTTATCTATTATTTCATGAGTAAAGAGAAAAGCTTCACACTCAGTCAACCATGGCGTCTGTCTTGTCCCCCTGTGATTGCCTAAAGTACCTACAGTTACCTTCTTTGTGGAGTCATCGGATAAGTGTCTCTATTCTGGTAAACAGACCCCTGAAAAGCTGCTTTATGTCTTGTTCATGTTTTTTTGTTCAATTTTGATCAAATCTGGCTAATTGATCTGCAGAAGATGCATAATCTTCTTCAGGGCTTCCATAGACACATCATCTGGCAACCATGAATGTCAAACAACAAATGTTTATGCCAAGCCCTCAAGTAGATGTTCAGATATTTCATAAGATAAGCAAAAACGTTGAGCTGCTGGTGGCGCTGTGTGAAATGTCAGGGAAACAGCAAAATCATTTGGGTTCATCCTCTGGGGACCTTGAATGGCTGCACCAAATTTCACCTCAATACATGTGATAGCTGTTGGGATGTTTCATGACTACATGGAACCAATATACATAAATATAAAAACACAAATCAAGACTGGAAAAGTGATTTTAAAACACATTGTATTACACAGCCACCCCTCCCCCTCTCACCTCACCGCTCCACCAGTAGACTCTGGACTGTGTCTCCACGCTACTGCTCATCCCTAAAATGAATTCATCCGCACATCTCTGTCCCTCTAACACCACATTAACCCCGACCACAGGAGGCATCCTGTCGGAAAAAAAAATGTCCCTCTTTGGCTTCACGGTGAAACATCAGTTTGACCTTTTCACCTCAGACCCTCTCTCTCTGCTGGTTTCCCACCCTCACCTTCAGGATCCTCGTTGTCTTACTCTTGTTCCATATAGGTTTCAACACATGCTCATACTGCTGAATAATTTCGAAGGTCTCAACAGAAACCTGCCACGTGCTATAAGCCAGCAGAAAACATTTAAAGCAAGAATCAGTGTGTCACAAACATTTGATTCTCCATCTGGGATATTAAAATGAACATAAAGTGAAGCCTTCCCACTCTCTAAACATGTCAGTTGTTGCCATGCATTTGTGAGGAAGACTCATTTCAGAGGGTCACGCCACACTGGCTGCTTTCTGAAGGACAGAGAAACTGTAATTGGGGCCCATTAGCTGTTGCCCAAGACCAGTCATGCAGGGTTGGTTCTTAGATTGAGACATGGTGACTGCACAGTCCCACCGCCTGTATCAGTGTCCCCTACCTGTGTGACTTCCCCACCCCTCCCGACCCTCCCCGACCTCCCTGACCAAACCCCCTGCAAACAGCTCTTGAATGGAGTCAGGGCCAGCTAGACCCAACAGCAATCAAATAAAAAGACACTTTTTTTAACAGCTTTAACATTCTGTCACGGAAATCTAAACCCATCAGTTACCTGTCTGACAGCACCTGCACTGCTCACCTTACCTTACCTCTGGTTGAAAACTGTACTGCGACTGTAGCTATGAAAAGTTGGAATATGTTGAATACTAAAACACCTTAATTCAATTTCATGTAGAAAATTGCCATCATCCATTCAAATAATGAATATTGTTTATGAGAATGAGTTTAATAACATAAGTAATTCCTTAAAAACAGTTTATTAATGAGCATTCCCCGACAAATAAACTACGCTAAGAAAAACTAGGCTAAACTAAGCTAAGTTAAACTGAACTAAACTAAGCTAAACTTAACTACTCATTTAAACTGCAAAAATAAAATAAAATGAATCTAAACTCACACTAAGCTAATTGCTAAACTAACACGCGACAATAAAGAAAACAATAAAGACACAAAGTACTTGAACTCAATGTTGAGGTAACTTCGGTTTCTTAAAAGAAGTGGGGGAAACTGCTCATGGAGTGAGTTACTTCATATATTCTCAATTTAAATCCACTCATTTTCTTCATTTTGCTTAATTTTCTTAATTGGTCAGAATAGACATTTGATCCAATAAAACAACTAAAGCAGGCATAGCAGAAATGTGAAAAGGGGATTAATCATCTCCCGTGACAAGATGTCCCACCTGAAGATTTTAATACACAACGTTATGTTATAGCACATTTGTTTTGCTGTGCAGGGAGGCAGAGCAGAAGACCCCCTGCAGCCACAGAGCCATTCAGTGCAGCCGGAGTTTCACAGTCCTTCTCATAAAGAGTTGCCCTGCTTTATGGCCCTATTTCCCAACATCACATGCCTTCAGTGCTGGGATATGATCTGAGATAAGGCAAGAAAGTCTCAAAACAAGTCTCACTCTCCTCCTTCCTTACGCTGCTCAATCGGGTAAATGAACAGGATTGGCAACACGTCAAAGTTTGGTTTTCAAACTGTCGTGACAAAGACACTAAATAAAAAGTCTTGTGTCTTGTTATTTCTTCATATAAAGTGGGGAGTGGTTTTGAAACCGAGACCACTTCTTTGGAAGATATCAAAGAAGGTCTGAATAACTGAGATGCCCATATTGCATAGTTTTATAAATCATGTCTTTATGATAAGCTGATTGCCGTATCCTTGACAGCAGCGCACAGCGAGGGCAGTAAAGGAACAGGATTACGAGGTGATGGTCCATAAAGGGTTTGGCTCAGATAAGATGGTTTGTGGGAGTGAGAGACAATACTGCTAACTTTAGGTCAACAGAAAACAGGTTTTCTTATTGACAATGAGGCTGACCCCGTCACACATTAGTGCAAAACACACGAATATGCGGTCACATTTTTTGATTTAGCAATCAAGAAGTTGAGTTTTTCCAGGAGCAAACTTTTGTTTATGTTTCCAGTCGTGTCTGTGCAGGCAAGGTCATAAAAATATGGCGGCCCATGAAAGGCAGCCATATCAACCTTTAACCTGCCCCTCACTTAGTCATGCAGGATGTTTGCTAAGATCTGGTGACTCTGAAACGGAGCGTTATTTGCTGGTTTGCATAAAAATGTTGTCTTTATGTTTGCTTTAACATTACAAAAAAAACATTTGATACCATTCTCCTGCAATTTTAGTCAGTCTGATGAACTTTATGTCTACATTGTTATGGCAACAGTCACAATGAAATGCCTCTTCGCTGAGGTCCACCTTTCTAATCTTCAGAATGGCTCTATTAATGAGCCTAATGGCATATGAGCGATACCCACACCTGAGTGAAACTGCACGGGGTGACTGCTTCAGCAACTTCCCGTATTGCAATGCAAACCTTCATGGCTGCACTCCATTCAGAGGAAACCATTAGAACAAACTGCTCTCGGGTGCAGCAAAGCAGACCGGACACCATCATTTATGAACCAAATCACCTCTGGGTGCCCTACGCAAGGACAAAGCACGGACTGTCTGCATGCAAACCCTCACATCAGTCACACACACACACACACAGAGCAACACCCAAGTCCTGAAGACATGGAGGAATAAAAAATGCTTTTCAATCTGTTTACATATCCAGAATTGTTTGTCTTATGTCCAGTCTAATCAGTAACTAATAATAGCATGTATTAGGAGAATTCTAAGTTTCCCTTCAGTCATGGGAAATTCCACTTTTTCTGCAAAACGTCCTGTTGCATTTACATGATTTTAGTTATTATTATATATAGTGAATAATTCTATAGATCACAATGATTTAGTGGTAGTCAAAATGTAGTAATGTAAGCTCTATGTGTACAGCAACACATCTACAGTAATATGAGCAGTGCAATCAGTTTAACTTGGTGCCTGTTGAAAGAGGACATAATTATTTTCAGTACAATACTTTACTAATCTACATTATTTTTATCTGAATGTCTGTTCATTCGTATGTCTCACTCTTCTTATCAGCTCATCAAATGAACATTTATGTCCATGACATGTTAAGTTGTGAAGGGCAAAGGTTCATAGTTTGATGATTGTATTTAATTCTGAGGTTTGTGGCTTTTCACAGAGAAATAAAATACATCTAACATTCTTATAAACATTAAAAGCTAAATCAAAACTTTGCAAATTCTTCTACATTCATACCATGAACAAAAATAGAGCCAGAAAGAAAAAAGAGAGATCTGTCCATGAAGAGAAAGGTCTCCCTCTTGTGGTAGAAATGTGGAAGTGCATCAATGCAAACTCAAGTCAGGAGATATACTGTATCTGATTGGCCAATCAGCTCAAAATATAGTTTTACAGCTCAAAAACTAGATCTGTTCTTTGGTGATCTCTGACTATTAAACAACCAAGGGACTTAATGACACCATTTCACTAGAACAGTAAGATCAGGTTTTTCAAAATCTATCTATCTTGCCTTCCTTTCCACATTTTACTATAAGCCTCAGTGCAAGACTGTGACACTGTTTTAACAGTTATAATGCAGTAATGTATTGTGTAAGGAGATGTATCATTCAGATTTCACTTTTTTTTTATTGCACATAGGTATTTTAGAAAAACCTTCACCTGATTTCATGTTTTGTCACAAGGCCCGGTTAATTTACTGACAACGAACTGGACAAAACAAAACAACCAACTGGTACTTCATATCTTTGCCGTTTTTCTGCAGTGACTTAGTGCAAATGTAGGTGATGAATATTAGATAACTCTTATAGTCTGTGTCATGTCTTGGCTTATAAACCAGTTTATTTATGGTTTACGTCATTTACATGCCCTTAAGAAGAACATCTAACTTTAATGTAATGTAATATCAAGTATTTGCTCAGCCTGTTCAGGTTTATAAGAGGCTCTGCAGTTATGTGTAAAAATATCTCATTGGCCTTCTAAACCATATGAATATGGAGCCTAAACAAAATATATGTAGGTCAGTGGATGTAGAAGCAACATTCAGTGTAGATGTGTTTAAAATTTGTGTTATTTTGTGTGTTGAGTTCCATGTCTACAGCTGTGCAGCATTCACGTCTTGTACCGGTGAATTCTGGAGCTTCCAGTGGAAATCAACGTTGATTGGTACACAAAGGGAGATAAAGCAAGGACGGGTTCACGCTCATATCTGTATTGTTCCCCATGTGAACTGTATTTTAATGCATCCTCACTCGTGTCCTGTGAAGAAATAATACATAGCTTCGGATGCTCTTTTAATTTATTTTTCACTCACAAAACACACAGCAGTCATGAGTGTTGAGGGACATATTTTAATTTTCTAGGATTTTCATGCAGTGACGCATTCAAAGTAAAAACATGTACTTCAACCTACACACCATGTCATTCTGGCCCGGTTGCTTCCATTAACATATTCATGTGGCACTCTTTTTTCTCTCTCTCTCTCTCTCCCTTTTTTTATCGACATCCCTGATGTTTGAGTCTGAGTCATTTTGCCTCCTTGTTATGCCAGTGTTAAGTCCGCCCACTGGTCATCTCGTGGTCTATGAGGCATCTGCAGAGCACAAAAAATCACCACATGAATGAGAGCTATACGCTTTCGAAACAAATCTGGAGCGTATTTTCAGCCCGAGCCAAGACAACAGTCTGTTTGGTGCCAATTAGGTTATTCAAATGTTTTTCAGGCCGACCATGAGAGGCCACAGTTCAGACACAAACTGAATTTCTATCGTCGATTGATCAAACTTAATGTTTAAGCCTGAGGATATAGTATGCTGTATAGATGAAGTTCAGCTCCGTGTGGGAAGATGGATGAAGGCAGCCAGAGGCTACAATATGAAAGAGAAGCAGGCAGGTGTGAGGGGAGGCACATTATTCAGCATGTGTGTGTGAAACAGGGCAAACAGGCAGAATAAAAGCTTTGATTCCTTATTTATTTCAGCCTTCTCGCTGACCGAAGGGAGCTGCAGGTGACTCCCAGGACATCAGTGGGTCAAAAGGACGAATTTTTTAGCTTCAAAACTATGCAGAGACGGGAGTTGCAAAAAGTGTTTTCTAATATTTAGGAAAGTGTTCCCGTTAACGCCACAAAGTATCTTATTTCACCCACTTTGACCTCGGTCTGTCCCTAGAAATTATTCATTAGTCACTTGCCCTTTAATTTGTCTGCTTTGTCAGGGCTACTGCGCGCTCTCGTTTCTGCAGATTTCCACGTACAGACATCCAGTAACTTCAGCACAAACATCATGACACAAGTGACACTCTATTGCTGCTGCTTTTGTCAATGAGAAGGCGACCGTTTGAAATCACAGACAGCATCTCCGGCGTTGCTCACCCTGTGGGCTGTTCTGCATTTGAAGAAAAACATAAAATCTTGTCATTTTTTTCTGTTATCACATTACACTGTAATGCACACCATTACATCAGCCCTGATTCCGACACATAATCTCTGGATTGGAGCTGAGGCCCAACCTCTGTTCCCGTGTCGTCTGCAGCCGTGAGTCATGTGTAAACATGTTTTCATGCCGCCAACCAGACAGCAGCAGCCCTGCTCGGCGTGTTCACCCTGACTGCAGGTTTGCTTATCGGTGAAATCAGCTGATGTAGTATTTAAACGCGGCTCTAGACGGCACATTGTGTTTGTGGAGCATTGATGTGGGAAAACAAAAACAAACGATTCTACAACTCGGGAGGCAAAAACCTTATTGGTTAGTCTGAATGTAGCTGATCATTTTGATTAGTAATACTCTGGATTTAAAGTGGTACCTCCGTAATGCTACAGAGGTCGAGATATCCTGACTTCTTGTCAAACGTCAAACCCCCAATTTACAGTATCAAAGACTTGCAGGCTTTCTGTTAAAAGTTGATATAAGCCTGGTGACATCGCATAGGTTATTGTATTGATTCTACAATAATTTATCTATTAATGTTTTAGTATTTGGGGCATTTTACTGTACATAATAATCCACTTTATGCATAACGTAACATTTATTTTTCTTACAGAAACACTTGACTTGTACATAGACGTTTCATTGGTGCTTTTATATATATATATATATATATATATATATATATATAAATAAATATAAAACGGATTCTGGCTGATTGCACTATAACGTCCTAGTCCAACAGGGAGGCGATCACCAGGGTTATTTTCTTCTATTTTCCTGTTTCACAGGCAGGGTTACTGCACGACACAAACATTTTAACAATTAAAATCAGGCGAGTGTCCCTTTAAAAAAAAAAATTACCGAAATTTTGGGAATCCAATTTATCATTACGAGGCTTACTATTATTTATTTCCACGGTAAGTCGGACATGACGCGAGTGCAGCATCAGTGCATCACAGATGTGTCGCAATTGTCCCGACGTGTGTAACCAGCACGACGCTACAACGGACGACGTCAGTTATGCGGTTTGTGCGCTTCATTTCTCAACGAAGGTCTCACACTTGTTGCCACGGGCTGTTTTTCCACACAAGACCACTTGAGCCTCAGTTGTTCAGAGTAAACGCACAATGAATCCAACACTAGAGAGAAACTGTGATGCCTTGCAGCTTTAACGCATTAACCTACGCAGTATGTTCTTTATTATGCATTTCCCATCAGTCAGCTCGCACTGCATGGATTTCTACTGTCTGTCTTCTGTGATCTATTGTAGAACTGGCATATGTTCTATATTTTCATTGTGTTTACAGGTTTGTCACATAACGCAACTGCACAACTAATAAAAGCATCAGGGTCCTTGCGTTAGGGGTAATACCTCTTATTTACCTCATGCTGGATATGTCTGACTGTCCTACCCTGTTTTGAACCTGCACTACCAGTGAGCCTCTCGCAGAAGGTGCATAATGAGTATCACCAGTAAACTTGAGGAACCATCATATATTGGTAACGGCTTTAATAATTTAGCCTGTTGGCTTCTAGATTAATAGACGAGAGAGGTCTTGTTAAAAAAAGCAAACGAGCATGTTTACCAAATTATCAAACTATTCACTTGAATACGAAGGTACAGCCGGCAGCCAGTTAGCTTAGCTTAGCATGAAGACTGGCGTAAAAGAAAAACAAAAAAAACAAAGTCTACCAGCAAAACAAATGACAGTGGTATGTGGTCTTTTCTTCCAACTCTTGGCAAGAAAGCCAACACGTATATTTCAAACCAGTTCCTTTAAGTGAATAATTCCCAGATTTATTTCCCATCCATCAACTAAACATTTTATGTTTTCGGCAAAAGAGGGGCAATGACAAAATGAAACGGTCACAGTGTTATAACTCAACAATTAATTTTTATTTTTATCGTGTTTAATACGATTTTGGTTCTGTAGCAACCTACTGGATAACTCTAATGAAGTGCAATTGTACTCAAGCCGGTTACAGTTGAGAGCAACGACAGGCACACGTTTTGTGCAAATTTAACAGCATTGGAACGGCTCCTACATATACACAGCAAAAATACATGCCAGAGGAAAACAATACTAAATCAGTTTACATTGACAATAGTTAGGAAGACGTCCCCGCGAAAAACAGTGTCTATCCAGGCTAACACTTGAGATACACATTTTCACCCATTGTTGGGATTATGGGAGAGAAAAACCGAGTTAACATCCAGTCTTTATGCACAGCGGGAAATGTTTGGGGTTATCCAACTCCACGGATTAAATCCCTTCAATCTGCCCTACCAAAGAACACATTTCATCAGAATCTAAACATTGTGCCATATCAAAACTGATTATATACCCGACAGAACAAAAAGGAAAACCCTAAATCAATGCGCTAGACAAGAGATGCTTGCAATTACTTTTGAGAAGTCCCAACTCCACCAAATGCTTTGTCTTCGCTGCGTGTCTGGCAGCACACCAAGGTTTTGGGGGGGTAATGCAACTTGAAGGTATCACAAGCCACACAACACGACACAACCATCTGAAACACAGGGCTGCCGGAGGCCTTGGTAGAGTTGACCGCAGATGTTTTTTTTTGTTTTTTTTATCTAAACCACCTTCCTAACGCTGCTTTATAGCAATTACTGAGACAAGACACACATCGGCTCAGTCTAATATCTACATACTCATGACAGTTAAAATTATTTAGCTTCAAGGTGAGCTTTCGGTTTGCGTCTGATGACACAAATTATTATCCTCCAAACATGCAGAAACACAGGATTTAAAGACTGAAATCTAGGTAGCCGAGTTGGGAAATTTTGGCAACCAGTCTGTAGTGTCATTATTCGGACATTACAGGTTAAGGTCTGTGTGTGTGTGTGTGTGTGTGTGAGAGAGCTTTATTTGCTCCATCGTCCTTCACAGTGAAAATTTTAAGGGCTGAAAAACTAAGCGTCCCTGGGAATGCTTGCACTGGCGCGTGTTGGTTCCAAAATGTCAAGTGTGTTGGATGTTGTGACATCTTTCTTTCTGAAAAGCGGCTGCTTGGATTTCGCAACTGTTTGGGGATTTTATTTTGAATCCAAATTGAAAATGTGAAACGGTTCTGTCTATGCATCTACAGCCAACATAATGCCTTTAAATTGCGCATGATAGCAGTAATAAAGTGAACCCATGCTGCATGTTCTCCTGGAGACCACAGCAGGCCGTGAAGTAACTCATTCCACCGTTTTGCCCCATTAACCAACTTCATGTTAAAATCTTGATAATGAATTGTTAAACTGGTGCACGCAGTATGATTTTACCATCTAAACCGACAGATGAAGCCTCATAACAGAGTCTTGGCAATACCACTGGTGAAGGAAAGCAGATGCACCACTACATTCTACAGCTTTCCTTTATTATACAATCAAGGGCCACGTTGAAATCTGTTACAACCTAATTTAAACAGCGTCAACAAAAACTACTTCAGTTGCATTCAAATGGCAACTATGGAAAAGTAAACTTACTGCAACATACATTAAATAGTGTATAGTCCATGCAATTGCGCACGGCCGGTTTTGCATCGTTATGGTATGTCGTTATTAGTGTATGGGAGACATTAGCCACCAGTGCATTTCCGATTTAGGTTCAGAGAAAAGAAAAAACCCTCAACACCCATCACAAACGTACGTCTCAGCCAGACTTGAAGAGCAAAATGGCCACTTGGCCCAGGTAGAAGTAAATGAAATGCTTCGTCTCGTGGGTGACGTAGCTGCCGAAGTTCCTCCCGACGATGCAGTGCCAGGTGGGGTTATACTTCTTGTCAAACTCCTGAAAAGGGGTCACCAGAAGACAATTAGTGAATGCCAAATCAAAATCCAGAACCAGCAGCTGCAATCTACAAATCCTGCCTTACACATCACAGCGTGGCTGCCAACTATCGCAAACTAACTTTTATAGTCACTATTGATTGCGGCCAATTTTTGTCCTCAATTAAATATTTTGGGGCTAAAATGGCAAAAAAAGGTGACATCCTCAAACTGCTCCTTTTATTTGACCAACAGTCTAAAACCCAAAGACATCGAGTTTGTCATCACAAAAGGCATCCATCTACTCACGTTTGAGAAGCTGACGCATGCAAACGTTTGGTATTTTCCAATCAAAAATACCAATCATCAAGTAAAAAGGTTGCCGATTAATTTCTGTTCATTGACCAACTGATTAACATTTCAGCTCTAGTGCAATTAGGCCTAATATATTCATCCCAGGAAAAACAATGTGCAAATTAAAATAAACAAACAAGACTTTTATAATAACTTTTTTTTCCATTTATTTTCTCATTTAAGACGAAGGTTTCTATGGATCTATTGTTTTTATTATTTAAAATGTATCATTTGTGTGCGCGTTTGTCCCCCAGTAGATAACTATGGGTGCACTTTGAATAGCACCAACCTGTACGAACGGCGCTACACAAATACGGTTGGACTGATTTAGACCCTCATTTTGGGACATCGG
This sequence comes from Gadopsis marmoratus, assembly GCA_036023855.1. NCBI lineage: Eukaryota > Metazoa > Chordata > Actinopteri > Centrarchiformes > Percichthyidae > Gadopsis > Gadopsis marmoratus. The sequence goes on from JAVQJF010045874.1 coordinate 98,972, forward strand.
TGAAAAACTCGTGACCTCAGTACTAAGAAAATCCTGGCTACGGCCCTGAACACAGGACCCCTCTCCACGCTCACCAAAAATAGATATGAGAATCAAAAAGAGGCTTTGTGTTTGCAGATCATGTGCTAATGATGTAAGCTGGGGGGGGGGGTCTACTCGGACCCATCCAGTCCTGTCTCACCTTCTTGATGTAGGCTGCGATGTCCTTCTCTATGTTGTACTTCTCCATGGCCTGGGTGGCACAGTCCACCGCGTCCTGCTGCATGTCCTCGGACATGTCTGCGTTCTTGATCACAGCTTTCCTGTCAGTCATGGTGGAGGATGATGATGATGGTGCCTGCTGAGGAAGGGAGGAGAGAACGAAAAAAGAAGGGGGGCGCACGTTCACTCGGACGTACCGCACTGGAAAATGAACGCCGCACGTGGTGGTGATGGGGGACGGTTTAGGCCAGCGGGACCATCGCAAAACGCCAATCGTACGCAGAAGATTGGCGTTTTGTTTCCTGCCACCTGCACATCAGTATCCTTCAACTACACGATGACCTGCGCGTTGCACGGATTGGCTGCGGAACTTGATACAGGTGGAGTTAAATTACTTGGCAAAAAATAAATAAATAAATAAATAAAAATAAAAATATCACTTTCCGATCGCAGCAGCTGCTGCTGCCGCTGCTGCATCGGGGGACCCAAAGTGCCAAAATGTATCCAGTTAATTGTCACAAACAACGCCTGCTGCCATCCACGCCGGCAGAGGCTAACCTGTCGACGCAGGAACGGCGCGGCGTCACAACACAAACTCGAATCAGAAATATGTTCCAAGACATGCAAGTCGGTCTGTCTCACATGCAGGGAAATCTGCAACTCACCTTCGCTCGAGTCTCCTGCAAACACTTCCCTGACCAAAATAAATAAATAATGTACTTCGCCCTGCCACGGGAGAGAGGGTGGGGGGGGGGGTGGGAAGCTGAGGCTTTAGACGATGCTGCGGCTAATTGCTTTTTAAAGATTTACACAATAAGCATGTCGGCGGGTAGGCTGTCTCTGCTGTGCTGCTCCGGCGACGGCCCCGCCCCTCTGCCGCATGCTGCGCGCTGCCATTGGCTGGGACGCGGCCTCCCCCGCGTTGCGAGCGTTTTTCTCCAGCTCCGGTCTGCCGGCATCTTATGTCATCCCACAATGCATCATTCACAGCGCGCGCACCACCGACCGTGGGGCTGCGGGGAAGCAGGCTGCGCGTCCGGCTGCGCGTCGTACAGCGGCTCTTCATCGGCCACCGTCGCCGGAGAGAGACGCTGGAGCTGTGGCTACTAGCGATGGCGCAACCGGATCGTGTTAGTGACTCGGTTCTTCAGTTCCCGTTCAGTAAAAAAAAAAAGTACTATTTTGTTTCGAGCCAGTCGTTCAGTTTTGTCGGGGACGACGACGAACGAAATATATATAATTTAAATATATATAATATGTTGTAAAATGTACATTTTGCATATGAACATATAAAAGTTCCACACAAATCACTTGCATATGATGTACAAATGACCAAAGTGGACATCATATACAACAAAATAAACCCTTTCCAGCTGTAATGTTATGGTAAGAAGGTTGACGGAGATATCTCTTAGCACTAATGTTAGCCATTTAAAGTGAATTTATCTGGCAGCATAAAACATAGAATCCCTCATCTGTTTAGTTAGCTAACTAATGACTTCAGGTTTTGCTCCACTTGGCACAAAGCTAGGAATTTTAATTAATACCTAGCAATTAGCTAGTGTTAATAAGCCTCACAACAACATTACTCACTTATTTTGTCAACCTTCTTCAAAAAACCTCTCGAGGCCTTCAAGTTTGTCCTTTGTGCTTTTGACCTGTTAAGCCTGCGTTTACTATTTAAGAAGTTAAGAAGCTCTATTTTCTTCTTCTTCCTCTAGTTTTGCAGAAGAGGATTAGGGCCACATGTGATTTTTTTTTTCTTGAGCTCTGACTTTATTCTCAGAATTCTGGCTTTAATCTCAGTCTTCTAATAAACAGTCAAAAGTCTCCTTTCTCTTCGTCTAGTTTTACAGCGCCCACCTTCAATAGACTCCATATCTACATCCTTTGGCCCTAATACTCTGATGTAGTGACTTAATGCCCTAACAGGCGGGTTTTCACATGCAGATTCTCGCTTTATAAATGTATTAAACTGTCGGCCAGTTTCTATGCATATAACAACTTATTTTAATTAGCTAAATGTATTTAATTCCCCTTAATAAAATAATGATATAGGCTGAGTCTTCACAAAAATTGTATCCCACACATTTTTAGAGCCAGCGGTGGTGTGGCTCAGAGGTGTTTCTCCAGTTCCTCCAGCAGAAGGCCAGCAGTGTTAAAAAAGGAGTTCAGTGAACGGTTCACTAATGATCGACACATCACTACTGAACAGAATATGCACTTGTGTTTTTCCATCTACAGCATGGTTTCCACAAAAAAAAAAAAAAAATTCTTTCTCCATTCATGTTTGTTTCACCTGAATAAATATACAGTGGATGCTTTTGAATTTCCTCTTGTTATGAATTCAGGTAGAAGCAGTGTACTGGGCTTTACTTTAGATTACAAAGGAAGAGAAAAAGAAAGCTTTAAAAGTGATTCATACAAGTGTAGTCACATGATATGTGGGCTTCAAATAACAACAAACTAAAGTGTTCTTGTTTGAAAATGTTTTATTGAAAACGCTAAGAGAAAAAGTAAGATTAAACATAATAAAACATACAAACTACTCCCACATAAAACCCCCTCCCAACCTCCCCAATTATTAATTCCTTCATACCAGGCATCTACGACTCCATCCTTTGATCCAACTTCCTGGTCCTCAGTTTCGTTTTCTTGTAAAATAAAGCCATTACGACTGAAAAACTTTAAATAGGCATGGGGGGGCCTAATAGAAAAAAAAGTTGCTCTGGGACTCCCGTTAATTAGTTCTGAATTCAACTCATTTGAATCCTGGAAAACTGATCCCGTTCCGAGCATCCATCCTTGCCTATCCCTTCCCTAATCGATCCACTCATCCAGCTCCAAGGATTGGGATCCACTGAGCCACTCCTCCAATCAAAACCTTGAAATACCAGGAAGAAAATCAGAGGCAGACTGTTAGAATAAAATGTCAAGATTTTTGGGCCTAATTTTTTCCATTTTGAGCACTCATGTCAGAGAAAGAAAAAAAAATGCCACTGAGAACAAAACCTATCACTCCCTGAAGTTGAAACATTTTAACCAATGAGGACATTCAAGTTAAAAGTGGGATGCTTTTGCAACAAAGTAGTGATTCAGATTTAGGTTTTTTTTTTGTATTTTTTTTACATTTGACAGCAAAGATGTTTCACTTACATCACAACACTTGATCTAGGACTGCTTATTCTGTCACAAGCCAGAGTAGCATGTAAAAAATGTATATGTATATATAAAACAAAGTACAGCACATATGGCTTTGTTAAATATGACATGCATGATATGGCAACCTATCAAAACGTTCAATTTATGGAATATGAAGCGTACCATTGCCTCGACCTGATTGCTCCTCAATTAGATGTCCTATCCTGACCATACAAATGAAATGTGCTCCACAATGGTTTTATTCCAAATCACTTTAATCCTTCTCTTCAGATGTCTAAAGGAAGACACAAGGGTAAAATACAGTTAAGCATTGGGCTCCCCGTCCAAACAGCCCACCCCACATATCCAATGAGAAGCTTTTTCTTTTTTAAAAATAAAAAAAAAACGAAACTCAATTTTCAATACTTGCAAAAACATTGAGTGTGGGTTATAAGAACTCAACGTTTTTGGAAGTTCAACACAGCACAATTTCTATTGTTGCAAAAATCGAGGACAGAAAGGAGAGAGGGGGAGAAAACAAAAACAAAGGACAAAGCGGCTGGAAGGGGGGAGGGGGGGGAGTACATCTACATACCAAGATCATCCACAAGGACATCGGGACATGAAATGCAAAAAATTAAAAATCAATTGCTGACATGTGGAGAAACTCATAAGCGGTAAAAACAGGAGGGTATACATCAAAAGGGCAAAACATCGGTGATAGAAAGGTTTAGGAACGGGAGCGAGAGCGGCTGTGACGAGGCGAGTAGCGGGGCGATCCTCTGCCACGGCCACGGGAATTGCTGCGGCTGCGGCTAGGGCTGCGACTGCGGCTCCTGCTCCGGCTGCCACGGCTTCGGGAACGTGATCTTCCGTAACTTGGGCTGCGGGGACCGTCTAATTTCACACGAATGTAAGCAGTCTCTCCCTGGCGGACACAAGAGAACTTGACATTGAAAAGACAACATTCCTTCCTATGGTGGAAATACCATAGATGGAAATGAGGGCCGTGTGTTCATCAATCATGTAGCATTTTCCTGAAGTACTCACCTCGGCACAGCAAAGAAACATTATCCATGACAATCGATCAAATCAGTACACATACCTCATGCGAGCGGAATTTGGTGTTGTCCAGCTTTCGAACAGCATAGGTCATGTCCTCTTTGCGCACAAATTCTACAACCCCGGTTCCATCTCTGAAAACGTCGGCGTAGCAAACATCGCCGGCTTCACGCATGTGGTCCTTCAGGTCCTGCCAGCTGCCGCTCTGAGGGAGTCCTGAAAACACACGTACCAAAGTTGTGTTAGCCAACGCATGGTGAAATTTACAGCTTTGTTTGTGTGCAGAAACAACATTTGTTGTTAGAACTACACAACTAATTTCTTTCCTCCAAATTGTAGCTGCAGGATTAAGCGATACAGGAATATTTCAATTGATTTAATTGTTGTGGCTCCTGTAGGTGAAAGTGGATATGTTTGTCTTCAAAGACGTGGAAACTGGTTTAGCCTGAAGACAATAAAATATTTTATTAACTCTAATCTTGTGTGTGCACACCTCATGACTCATTTACTTAGTATAAATTGTAGCAAACCACCATATAGCACTTTTTCATATGTACACACACATACAGTATTTACACATACACACAGTAGGATAAGATGTGTTATAGACTGGGTGCCTTCTAAACATTTGACCAGGGACAGCAGATGAAAATAAGCGCTTTAGGACAACACTGGTTCATGTAGTTTTTTTATGTTGATCAAATGAGCATAGTACCTGACTACTAATAAAAAAAAAAAAATCAAATAAATTCATATCATCAAGTCTGGCACTATCAATATTAGTCTTGCAGCAACAACTGTGTTTATATTTTCAGCAGTAATATTCCTTATGTAAAATACATATAAAGTCTTGCATCGTTTACATCTCGATTTATCCCACTGCTTAAAAGAAATAGTCCATTGCTTTACAATTTCAGTGCCTTCCTGCACCAACTCCCAGCAAAAACAACATTTCAGTGGTGCATGCACTGAATTAAGGAAGAACTGACTTTAACTGGATTATTTGCGTTTGTCCACAGTAACTACACCAACAGTCACCCAAGCATTGAAAAAAAACCCAAAAACATCCATATCTACAGTTGCATGATCCATATTTGACCTACTGTAACCGTCCTAAATATAGAGCACACCGAACACCACAACACAAGAACCTGGAGCTGAACGTTTAGCAAATGTTTGTTGAGATCGAATCTCACAACTGCATGCACTCTTTAAAGGGAGCGTCCAGCAAGCCTGTCCTTCAGACAGCAGTCCAGAAGACAGGCGTGTACAACCACCACCACCTTCATATAAAGTAGCCAAATGACAGACCGACTAGTTTGCATGCTCACCCGACACAATCACCCTGTACTCCGAGCGTCTGGACGGAGGCCCATATCTGCCTCTGGGAGCTCCACCGATCCCACCGAAGCCGCCTCTTGAGCCCCTGCCGCTCCGAGGAAACTCCACACGCAGCCTGTAGCCGTCGTAGTCGTAGCCATCACGTCCGTAGACCGCATCGTCGGCGTCCCTGTTAACAACACGGCACAGTTTGAACAGCAGCACATGCATGCAGAGGGGAATGCAGTCGCGCACGGCGTCAGCCATGTTGGCTGCTCGCCTGACGTGGTTTGCGTTCGCCAATCCGCAACGTGAAGCCGCTCGGGCTTCGGCGCGTTTAAAGAAAACACGCGTTTCCCTGGCCGCCGACACAAAACGTTACACAATCAAGCGTTACGCTGCGACGCTCATTCACAAGGCAGAGCAGGTGTTCTGCGGCAACGACACGGGGACGCCGCTGCAGACGGACGCGCGAAGGCGTTTGTTTCGGGGCTTGTTCCACGCCTACAAGCCGAAATGTACGTCAGGAACAGGCGGCAAACAAATATCAAACCCGAAGGGAGACGCTCCGTGTTACGTTGCGAGAGCAAACGGTGAAAGGCGAAGAGGGAGCCCGGAGCCGCGTGAGCCCGCGAGCGCTGTGTCAAGCGCACGCGTTAGTTAGCCACACAATGGGGCCGCCTCTGGCCTAGCAAGCTAGCTAACCGTTAGCTCCTCACCTGGGGTCCTCGAATTCAATGAAGGCGAAGGGCGGGCCCCCTCTCCGGTTCTTCAGATCGATGTCTCGAATTGTCCCGTATTTGTAGAACACGTCCTCCACGTCCTTCGTGCGAATGTCAGGGGGAAGGTTTCCCACGTAAATTCGGCAGTCGTTGTTCCCAGCGGGGCCTCGCACGACACCCGACATCGCAGCTAACCGATAGCTCGCGTCTTAATTTAACGGGTCACGCCGAGATCACACTCCCGAGCGCTTGCAGGCCGTCGAACGGAGGGGCGAGACCAGTCAACCGTGCGCCGCTTTACTCTGCAATATGCAGGATATCTCCCGGGTAGACAATACTCTGGACGAGGCGCCCTCTGCTCCTGTTTTTCTCCAGGAACCGCGCTCGTTTGCCGAGGCATTCATGAATACCGGAAACGCTGCAGCCAGCCAGAGATGACACGTCCGCCTTACAAAATAGTCCGCCAGTTCACCAGGTGTTGTGGTAACAATCAATTCTTTCTGTGGCAGCAACAAGTAACAACAACACGCAACTGTCACTGATAATTATAGTCTGTTTTAACATCTGCTTAGTTCATTGGTTAATACGTTAATAAACATTGCGGTGAATGTACCAGAAGGTTATCTTCCATGCTGTCCCAGGGCAAACTGAAATATTAAATGTTTTCAGAAAAGGTTCATGTTTATTTAAAAAAAAAAAATCACATGCTAATGTATGTACTTATGTTGGTGTAAAAAGGTGGGGAAAGTATACAGCTCTCAAATAACTGGCAACGCTGGTTAAAGCATGAAGAAATAAAGCAGAGAAGCGTAAAATAACCACTTGATGACACCTTGACTGACCTTGATTCTAGGCTTAATATGTAGGTGCACAATTGAAGGGTTGCACATAAAAATGCAGACATGTAGTTGCTAATAAGTATCCCACATACAATATTGAATAACCTAGCACGTGAAAAGGAGACTGTATCTGCCTTCCATTATACACTCTATTATTCTGTGAATACATGTGATAATTCAGCAAGTTTTCAAATGTGGTAAGAAGGAAATCTGATTAAAATAACTATATTTCAATCTCCTCAAATATACTGTTTATTTCCTTTAAACCTGATGCTGACATTAATTACAGGCTATATGATCAGTCATGAACAGAAGTGTTCAATATAAAGTGGAAAACTCCCTCTGGGCCGCAACAAAGGTAATGCGAATACAGACTTTATGTAGGCTGGTCGCATCGATAATAAGCTAATTTGCCAAACAGCAGCCCAATTGGAAAACACTTATTATACATTTATAGACCCCTTTATGACAATAGGTGTCCCTGTATCTTAGTCATAATATACGTATTACTTATTGTTCGATACTATAGCAAATTGATTGTGGATCACATCACAAAATATGTCAACAAAAGCCAAGTCAGCACTGATGGTGTTAAGACTATACAGACTATGAGACCGAAATGCAATCTGTCCCATAATACCAAAATTTAAATTGATGTATTTTTCCCACACACTACACACAAAGGAAAAGATGAATTTTTAAGGAGTAACCAAGAGGTAGGATAGGAAAAGTCAAGTTTTCTGTGTGAAGTAGCTCTTCTAGACTAAAATAATTATACAGTATTCCCATTATCACATCCTCAAATATGTGAAATAATAATGTGATCATGTCATCGTTTTGTGGTGTGTTAGACGCAATGCTACAAAACAGACACAAGCACCTTGTCTTTTTGATAGAGAGAACTAGAAAAGTAATGTTAAACTGTTGGTTAACTACTATATCTAGTTTTAATGTTTCTTATATAGGAAACAGTATTAATTTACTGCAACAGACATTACATAACCTTTCATTAACATGAAACAACATGTCCACAGCAGACTTAACCTGAACACTGTTTTATTGTTTGAAAGCTTATTATGCTTATCAGACTATTACAGAATACTATTCAGAATGATGACACACACACACACACAAAATCACACTGTGCTGTAAATTACTGTTGCGCTTTCTGACCAGGGACTGTGAATGCAAATGAGCTTGAAGCTAATTCTGGTGCAATATTTTTAATTGTGCCTGGTCACTAACAAAACTAAACTACACTCTCACACAAACGCACGCACACACACAGCGAAGCTTTGCACAACTTCAAGATACTTCCACGTAAAATGTTGGGAATTGTACCTCAGACATTCAGTAATTTCCATTATTTTTAGTTAATTGTGCCGTGATGCAAACTAACGCCATTGCACTGCAGCCAGACTTCACGTGCAGCAAGTTGCTATTTGTGATACTAAGTAGTAAATGCAGGATGTTAAAGCTTAAGTTATGGCGTTGTCACAAGAGCATACTGTGCATCCACAACAAAAGTAAAGCAAACATCTTTCATTCAATACACGCATTAGCAATTCCCAAGGCCATGTTCCTATTGTGCTCATTTGTCAAGGCAAAAGAAAACACGCTGTCACTTGTTTTCATATAACATCATCACGTGTGTCGGAATTATGATGATCAACATTACAATTCCTCATTGTTATGGTAATTGAAGAAAAACTATGCTAATTGAAATGCGGCTTCTCAAGCTACTCAGTATGCATGACAGGAACCATAGTTGCGCTGGCCAGCCTCGCCATAGTTATCACCACCAGTGTACTTCCCCTGACATGCCAGACTGTTCACCTGAGGACAGAGAAGACATTAAACAAACACTGGTTAGTGGTAAAGTAAAGGATCAGATCGAACGATAAATATGCATATAACAAAAGGTGGCCATACCTCTGCTCTCTTGATGAACTGCTCAGTGGCGACTTTCTCGTTCTCCTTATGTCCTCTCCAGGCTCTGAGCGCAGATGCCTGCAGGGCTCGGCCAAAGGAGAACGTTAGGATCCAGGGTGTGGGCAGAGGGCAGTTGTTGATGGCATTGAGGTGGACAGAGGCCTCCTCTTCACTCTGACCACCTGAGAGAAAAGCCACTCCTGTGGGGTACAGAAAATATCATTCCACTTTCATTTCCTTTTCTGCGAACCTTCCATACATACCTGTGCAACATCCTCCACAGACACGACAGTGTTCTGGCTTACCTGTGACCGCTGGGGGAACAGTGCGGCGCAAGGCGGTGACAGTTGCCATAGCAACATCCTCTGGGCTGTACTTGGTGGGGCAGCTGTGTCCACCAGTGACCATATTGGGTTTTAGGAGAGTGCCTTCCAGGTACACATGGTGGTCCGACATGGCCTTGTACACTGCAGCCAGGACCTGCAAAACACCAAAGAGACAGCAGTTTGGTAAATTCTCCCTCCTTCTCTGTCTCCCGTCTCACTCTTTTAGTAACAATGTCACAAAGCCATGCACATCCACTATGTGAGGAAAAAGAAACTCCACCTTCTCAGTGACGTACTGGCTGCGTTTCAGGTCATGATCTCCATCAGGCAAAATCTCCGGCTCTATGATGGGCACAATGCCATGCTGGCCGAGAAAGGAGAGGCTATCAGAACAATGCAGTCACATTACACCACAAGATGTTAAGACATCTATTAGGCAATGCTATAATATTGTGTTCTGACCTGCTGGCAGATACTGGAGTAGCGTGCAAGAACATTAGCATTTTCTGTGATAGCCAGTTTAGATGGATTGGCGTCACTGATTTTGAGCACACAGCGCCACTTTGCAAAGACGGCTCCATCCTTTTTATACTGTGCACAGCGCTCAGACAGTCCATCTAGACCTATGGAAGAGGTTTAAAAACAGGTCTATAAATTGTCTTGTACGTACAAAGTCAAGTTTGTACAAAGTCTTGAAAGTTTGGAAAATGCTTAATTTTAAACGTTACGTTTTCAAGTTTAGGAATATGCTTGAATATGAAGATATACTTCAAAACATACTACTTACTACACAATCACTCATGTAAACAAAAACATTTTTCAATATTTGAAATGAAACAATCCCATATTTGTTTGTTGTCTCCTGTCATTTATAGTAACAATTTAGATGTTATGATGAAGGACTTGAGAGTCTGGAAATCCTTGGTTTAGGTACCTTGAAGGTGCTTGAACAGTGCTTGGCTTTTACCCTTAAAAAGCTGTACAGAACCTGCTTGTAACATGCGATGGTGATATGAGCGATATCGGCAGTTATCTAAACCAAAGTGTTTGTTTGGCTGACCCTGTGTGGTGGTTTCTCCACTGGTTCCTGCCAGGGGGACAACACCCTTGTCAACCTGAAGAATAAGAGATACAGAAGTGACAGCCATGTTTAAATTCCAGGCCAGAATGCACTGCCATAATGATACACATTTGATCAGAAGATCAATTGGCATTTGGTAGTGAACTGCCCCACCTTGACGCCGACCAGGATGCCCCTGTCCCTGATCATTTTGACAAAGGCCACGCCGTTATCAGAGTGCTGGTACAGCGTCTCATGGAAGAAGATAACCCCTCCAATGCAGCCGTTGATGCGATCGTCTGCACTGAAGAGAATCTGCCGGTACTGTCTGCGGTTCTCCTCTGTGTTCTCCACTCCAACCTGGGCCAGCCGCTTAGCTATGCTGCCTGCAGTTAACATATGTGATGCAAGATGTTAATATCCACACTATGCAATCTTTGCATTGGATGTTTTATTTATTTTTTTTATCAATGACGACTGACTCTTTCCTGTGATTGTGTTAGTGCAACAACAAATGGCCTACACAGTTTAAAGAAAAGAAAGAAACAGTAGTACAGACCCACAGATTCATCTGCAGCCAGGATACCCTTCCCTGGAGAAACTATGCGTAGAGCAGACTCATGTAGCTCCCTCTTCTGCGCCTCGGAGAGTGAAGGGAACTGATGCGTCATCCTGAGTGACAGCCCTACAGTCTCTGGTAGAAGATGTGACCTTACGATTGTATTATTCACACATTAACAGCAACCCACCCCCCAAAAAAACAGACATATATCCATCCATGAAGTTAACACAGAAGATGTTGAGTTTCATCCATAAAGATGAATTCTGAAAACATGGTGTCCCATCAGGTGCCTGGGTATGCAACCATAACATGTGCACGATTATCTGATAGTGCAAAGGATAGATTGATCACTTGAACTTCCTATGATTGTAGAGAATAGGAATTAAACCACTAATGATTCACTAAATATGACCAAAAGTATTAAGCAAAGATACGATAAGATAAGAAATGCACATGTTAGAGTTGTACAATAAGCAGGCTAAAGAAAAACAGGTACAACAGAGGCATAAATAAGTTAAAATCACAGACAGATGTCAAAGGTTTAGAGTTGCTGCAAGTAAAAACACATCAGTTTGGACATCTTTGCTGTAAACCTAGATTAGTTTAGTCCATTACTAAAGCATTAAATACTCATGAATAAATGCCCCAATTGCCCCCTTTGCAGTTCTGCACGTTAACAGTTAATAGCTAACCCACTAATGTCAGTGATATAACCCTGAATTTAAAAAAAGAGAGAGTTGAGGTAAGCCAACAAAGAGAGATAAGCGGTAAAAGTTCTTACCTGACAGAAAGTGAAATCAAAGCTGTCTTGTCCACTGATGTGATGAACACTGGCGGAGACTCTCAGTCAGCTCGAGTTTGTATCCAGCCCAAGTGTGTCACACCTCATAAGCCAACACCCCTGGGCGGCGCTTGCACACCCACCTCTGCCCCAAATAAATTAGAAGATTTTTTCTGAATCATAGTTTTTTGTCATGGTTGCTTGTTTTTCATGCTGATATGGCCACTTTAGCATTTCTTCAGTCACTCTGCAATGAACAACTCAGTCTAGTGATGATCATTTCTAAACTTGCTGTGTTGGTGGTAATTGGATGTCCATATCCACAATTCCTTTACAACTTTAGGTTTTACATACATATTGTAGTGTTTTTTAACTCTAATTTTAGGTCCCACTCCATATTCAGGCTGATTGTGAAATAATATAAAATGGATTCTGTCAGCACCCTCTACCCCTATAGCAACATAGGCTAATTGAAGCGTTTAACCATACCCCATGGTGTGCTATTTTTATTTTAATTAGTAAAAATGTGGCCAGAGGAAGGTTTCAAGTCTCCTGATAATTTGGTCTTCACCCTCAAATTCACTGGGGTGTTTAAGTCTCAGAGCAATTCATGCACTCAGTGGCTCCCTTCTTGTGAGCTTCAAACTGTAAAGAATACGATGGAACGTTTCAGAAATAGAAATAATTTCCAGGTTCCAGTCAATGTAAGTGAACATGGTAATATGGCCCAAATTAGACCAAAATGAGGCCAGCTAAATCATTTCCCAATTTCCCTCTCTGTATCACCATACACACGTTACACTGGCTGCTTGAAAGCTTAGAAATATGGAAGCTCATTATTTTATACACTGTATGAGACAGTGTTTGTATTAAAATACTAAAAGGGAAATTAAATGATGCTTGTCCGCAAGCTGAACAGGAACATTTCTATCTTTTGAATTTAGTCACGATTAGAACGTGTTGAATTACGTTGATGTGCGTAGCTGCTGCTACGTTCAGGAAACTGCATGTTTTCCGTTGTGTGTTATGTTATGTAGTGTCACTATTTGGTTACGACTCAGTGGGACGGCTCGCTGGCATTTCAGGGGACTCCTCTCGTCACTTTAGTGGGTCAGTGTGCCTCTGAAACTAGATATGGGTCACTGGACTGCCTGCCTCTATACAGCCACAACACAGACTTGGTGGACCTGTCTAAGACAAGGGCCTGAGAGGGAATTCAATGTCAGGAAGCAGTGGGAGGAGGAGCCGGTGCACTCCCATTCAGGAGATACAGATTTAAATAGATGCATGACTTCAAGAAGTACAGCAATTATATGTGGCTGCCTCCGCTGGGACACTCGATTTTTTTTTCTGTTACCTAATTAAAAGCATTTAATGATGATACTTTATCTGGTCCTTAATTTTCTGTCCTATTAAGGTTGTCCTCGATGGGTTTGTGAGTGCTCCTCTAAATAGGTCGACCCGAGGCTGAAAGTTGGCCGTAATGTATGTAGGTGCAACAGCGAATACAACAGTAGGAATTATTTTAAAGAATCATTTCAAGTAGAATGAGTTAGTTTCAGATAACCTTTGGAGGTCGTTGTTCTTTGTACATTTGTTTGGTGAAGGTTAAGGATGATTTTCAAAACCCGAAGAAAGAGAAGGCCTTAATATGTGTTCTCACTCTTACCTATATTCTAGTTAAATTATACTTTATGTAACTTTTCTGAGAGGACATCTGCAGGAAGTGACAAGTGTGACAACTTCTGTATCTAGTTTGCTACTGACTTTGAGTTTGAAATTGATAAATACAACAAACATATAATGAAACTCAGGGATGTGAAGTCTTAAATCCGTTTTTAAGTTAGTTTTTTAGTCTACTGATGAGTTTGAATTTTTTAATAATAATTGCTGGACCCACACAGCAGATTGTAATAAGGACACCTTCAGAGACCATTTAGCTGTGTTTGTGAAAAAAGGTCTATCTACCTATACAGTATATAGCAAATAACAGGCCGTTTGATTAAAGTACAGTAAAACACAATTCACACTTAAGAATACGAGAAGTTAATGACTTAATGAAGACATATTCCAATATTATTTGAGTGTATAATGAAATACATATACCCCATTAACAGACTATATTTGGTAATAAGGTAATATTTAAATGATTAATACAAGTACATGCGAGAGCGCGGAAATCAAAAATGCATGCAGCTCATAGATCTTAACTACACCAAGGAGTACAACATTTTTTCTTACAAAATCTAAGTTTCTTTCAATAGTTTCAATACTGTAAATAAACAACAAATAATGATAATAATTTAAAAGGTATCCAACAACATTGCTTCATTATACTGAGATAAAGATGTAGCAGGATAAGGTTGACATAAAAATCCAGCAGGTAACATATCTGTTAATATTGCATATACAGAGGAAAAGGGTGACACGTGTATCAGAGAAATATTCATCATGTTCATAGTTTCTCACATCCAGTCAGATTCTGTATCCAGGCACAGAAACACAGTCCAGTCTTATGCTTTTCACTTCTGCTCTGTATCTGGGTTCATGTCCATGTTGGCCACAGTAGGAGACAGTTCAGTGGGAGCTGCAGGAGAATGAAGGATTTGATCACCGTCGAAGTTATCAAAGCAGCCCAATGAGAGTCCCCTCATCGCTTTGGCTGCCCAATCAGGATGTGTCCTGAGCTCGAGGATGATGTCCACAGGTGTCTTTTGAAGGATTAGAGCATCAAATGAAGTGCCACGAAAGAAGGCCTGCATCTTGAAACACTCCAGGTTCCGAAGCCGGTTCCCTGGACTCTTGCACAAAAGCTGCATCGATAAAGATGAAGTGAAACAGATAAATATGACAGTATTTCATTCAGAGTGACCACAGTGTATAAATGATAGAGAAGAGACATGTACAAACCTCAGTGAGCAGTAAGATCAGAGCAGGGCTCAAGGTGTTGGGTAGGACATAAGTAAAATCTCTGATCTTGTTCAACATGGTACTGTGGTCCAGCTCTGCAGCTACTGGAAACTAAGCAAAAGGAAAAACAGTCAGACAAGTGTACGCTAACCACAATGACACAGAACCACATGTAGCGCTAATAAATGTTGATTTTATGTGCCGTCACCTCTCCTGTCACCAGTGAGAACAACATAACACCGAGGGACCACCAGTCGGCAGCGTGGTTGTATGGACCCCCACTTAAGACTTCAGGAGCTGTTCAGGCAAAACAAGAAAACAATTATTTTATTATTACAATTGAGCAAAATCCTTGTTCAAAGGACCAAAAGCAAGAGCATGTAAAGTGCATCACAGGTGCATCACTTTCATAAGTGGGTTAACTGAACCGAGTGGGAGCAAAATGCAGGTGGGGCTCTCATGTTGTTCTAATGCAGTGAACCAGTATACTCCAGCTCAAACGGCCACACATGACATTCAAGTATATATTTCATTTAAGAGCAAATGAAACCAAAATCTCACCCATGTACTGGATCGTCCCACATATCGTAAACGCTCTTCCTCCTCGTTTCAGCCGCCGCGAGAGTCCGAAATCAGACAAACGAAGGTGACCTGAATCAAAACACATGCTGAAACTGACGCGCCTCTACACGCTGTTTGTAGACTGAATGATTTGATGTTTCTGAAGTCTTACATTTTATATGCGTTGCCCATTTTATTGGTCCTGTTTTTAGGTGCATCATTTTTCTTATTAACTGATGATTGTACTTGCTTTGTTTTTATAATTTAGTGGCCGCTGAGCTACACTAATGTCTTAGTGGAATATGTGTTAGGTTGTGTGTTGATCTTACTATTGTTGTGGCAGTTTGTGTTTCGTATGTCGTCTGCTGTCTGACTCCTTTGTTAGATGTCATTGTGCATGGGGGAGCAAAATAGTGTCTCCTCTGAGAATGAATAAAGCTAAATAATTTAATCTAATCTAATGACCACAGACCGGCATGAAGTCAAAAATATAGACAAGCATTACCTCGATCACTTAAAAGAATGTTCTCCATCTGAAAAAACAGGAACATTATTATCTTAAAAAGTCATGAATACACATGTAATTATATCAGGATAAGTACATTACATATATTAAAAAAAAATCATACCTTTACATCTCTATGCATGATGCCTAAGTCATGAAGGAATCCTGGAAATAACAAACATATGACAGATAAGGAGGAGGTCCATGTTTAAATCTCTTTTCAACACCCTGTACAACTCAAGCGTCAATACAAGTCAATGCTGAAGGTCAATAGGATGAACACTGACCCAGCGCGCTGCCCAGCTCTGCAGCAAAGACCCGAACCTCGTCCTCCCCAAACCGGCTCCTCAGTAACCAGCACGTATACAAGTCTCCAGCGGCACAGTAGTCGCACACTGCAGAGAGGGCGAGACACATGGTTGCCCCTCATGTCTTTGATAACAGTTACTGAGTTAACGCAGGCCGGCATGCTCTGAAATAAAACGCCAGACGTGAGGAAACCACAAAGAAGACAGAAGGAACGATGCCACGTTGCTAGGGAAGAAGTAAGGAACAGGGTTGAGTCAAAAACACACATGCTTCTGTCTTGTTATTCTCCTGCTAGAAGATTTAAAACTATTCTTAATCATATTTGAGTTCACTCTGCTAATACCACTTGCCACCAAACTAGTGTACTGAGAATTGGATTCACATACATTTATGATCACAGTGCAGGCAGTTCAGCATCTTCAGCGACACTGAGCTTTACACAGCACTCTCATTAGATGGCAGTGTACCTCCTCTGCATCCAGTGCTGAGATCTCATAAGGATACAGCAGTTAGACTACAGTCTACTTTATGTTACAATGAGACCACAAGAGAGAAAACCCTCCTCAGAAACACAAAGAAGGGAAGGGTGGCAGGAGGGAAGAGGGTCGAGCTGTGCCATCGTTTATACTTATTAACTCACTAATGAAGAGGTGGCGCTGCGTCTGCCAGCAGTCCTGCAGCGTGTGGATAAATGGATGTTTGAGCTGCCGCTGCAAAGCAACCGTGAAAGGTAACAGTGAGAGGTGGACAAGGAACTTCCAATAGTCCGGATGAATCCGTATGAAAGGGTGAGGACTGGTTTCTAGACATAGATTCAAATCGAGCCCTAAAAATACTAAATCATTCAGACACATGCTGCACAATTTCGAAGTAGTCAATTATGGCGCCATTTTGCAGAAAAGGGTCATTCGATGAAGAAGAGGAGAGTAACTGAGCGGTTTTATAAACATTTGTGTAAACAGCTGCTCTTTGTCCTTTATTTTTAACTGCAACTAACTTGTACTTTGTGCAGCTCTATTTAAAGCGAGTGTTTTTTTTGTTTGCAACTAACAACAGCTCTTTTCATTATAGATGAACCTGCCGATTATTTTCTTGATTCACTGTTTAGTCTATGAAATGTCAAAAAATAGTAGTAGTAGTAATCTGAATCTGCAAAGTCACTAAAGGGATCAAATAAATGTAGTGGAGTGGAAGTAGAATGTAGAATGGAAATACTCAAGTGAAGTACAGTACTTGAGTAAATGTACTTTAGTTACTTTCTACCGCTGAGCATAAGATCAGTAAAGTAACAGTACTTCTATACTGAGTGTTTTTCACTGCGATACCTGAATGATGACGTCCTCTTTTGACTGCTGCAGCACTCCATGCTTTAAGACTTCTGCCTTTGGTAGAACCTATGCAACGATGAAAATGATAACAGCAACAAGTAAGTTCTGTTCTTCCATAATTCTGTTATAGTATTGATCATACCGGCTGAACTAACCTTAACAGCAAAGGTCTTGTCTTTGAAAATGTCCTTCACTTTCACGATGGGTCCATAGGAGCCTTTAGCTATGAAGCCCAGGACCTGTGAGCACAGAAGTACAGTTATCGCAACGTTTCCACTGCTTTCGCGGCCCTTCGATGTGGTCCAGAGTACCTGCAAACGGTCTTCTCCTGGAAATGTACGCTGTGGGAACTCGGGCAGAAAGAGAGAGATGGAAGCTGGAGGAGTCCTCTCTGTGTCTGGCCTCTCAGAGCTGTCCTGTGGAGGGAGCAGGAGATTTGGGACGGGCGGTCTTCCATCCGGTCCTCCATCCGGTCCCACAGGCCGGGACAACATAACCGAGTGTGCGAGTCTGTGAGTGATGGAGACCCCCACGTTTGAGAGGAACCCATGACTGAGTCGACGCTGAGCAGCTGGTCCCCCTCTCTAGATAATAAAAGATAATAATGCTTTATGAACAGGGGTGGAATATAATTAAGTAGATACATTGTACTGTACACAATATGCAGTTGTTAAAATCTGCAATCAATCTGCTACAATATTAAAATGCTGCTTACATATTAATAGTAAAATTGAATAATTTAATATAACAATCTGAAAAAGGCCATTCTGCTGCATGTTGTGCATTTTTTGTGATACCTAAACTTCTGCACTTTTACTTGTGATTGAATAAATTTACACTGCTCACAACTTTAACTTAGGGTTTCATTCACCACTGCTTATAAAAGGGATGATTTCACAAGATGTTGCCTCAGCAAAGATCATCAATTTACGCTATAATTATTACATGACTGACTTAATCAGCTGCAGCTCCGTCTGTCAGCGCTGCACAAAATCAAACCACGCATCGACTGATCCTCCTGATGCTGGTTGGAAGGAAGGTCACTGATCACTTCACAGCTAATCAATGGGTCTATTTTTGACTTCACTTTGGTGCAGTGGAGCGGATTCTTCAGACATCTTCTACCTTGGATTATAGACACTTTGTTGCACTGAAAGCACATTCAAGTCGACAAGAAGCTTCGCCACATGGATTTATTCATTTAATACATATAGAAACCCAGTGAAAGTAACTTGAGTGCATGGAATTTTACTATAAACAGTACATCTGGTACACAAGATGAATATTCTGGCACCGTTTGTTGTATTTACACTGCAGCTGCAGGTCTACAGCTCATCGTCAGCATCCATGATATCAATTAGCACGTAAATAACTCCAGCCTGACTGAACCGGATTCACTCACCTTACCGTGCTTGCTGATGTCGCTGCCCATGAATAAAGCAAAGAATTTCACACAGAAACGAGCAAAGAGAAGCAACGAATTCAACTCCTCTCCCGTCTGTGCTCGTTTCAGAACCGTGCGGTCCTGCCTCGGCCATCACAGCGTCCTTTTCCACGTGTTTGTGTGTTTAAATGTTTTGTCTGAAGAGAGAGTGATGTTTCGCAGCGACTCATCCGGAGCGGGAAGAGCAAGATTCCGCTCCAGTTAAAGCTGTCAGATTAATGATCAGTCATCACTCTGCTCCCCAACGTCCTGCGACTCACAGACCTGCCCCCTTCATCTTTTTATTCTGCACAGAAAAACCCCGCCACAAACGCACTGAGAGACTATAACACTTTTTATTGACAGATAAACAATAAGTCAGAGAGGGCTGATAGAAATGTGAATACATCTGCTTTTGCGATATGATCCGTTTCAACTGAAATGTTAAGGGCGTGTTTCTTCTTAACAGAAATGTGACTGAAATAACAGGCTTAGCAAGACACTTATACAAGTAATTCAACAGAAAACAACCGTGGTTACAAAAATATCAAAATATTTTGCATAAAAAAGTGCTTTAGTAATAAAATTACAAAACATACACTCTGCTGCAACATATTTGTAGTTTTTTTTTTTTTGCCACAATGCCATCAAACCAAGTGCCACATTATACAACACATGAACATGTTTCTGCTGCTCTGTTCTTGATATATTGCACCAGGCTGAGGTACAGTCACACAGCTAGCTGAGGGATGCAAACACTCATTTGAAGGTAAAATATAAAATAAAATAGCATCTTTTGTGGTCATCTGTGGGAATAGGCCTTCCTGTCAGTGACAGTCATACAGCCATATACAATTTCTTTAAGGTTTAATTGCTATATACATATCTGATATATTTATTTATAACATTTCTAAATCTGTTTTTTTTTCCACAGCTGGCAGCATTGAAGGTGCTTTCAATTGAGTCCTATTTATTCTAGCAGACTTTTAACACGTTTGACATACAGTGTTCCTGAGCCAGCAGGAAAAGGTGCTCAGTCTTGCCTTTAAAAAAGCACAGGAAACTGTAACAGTGAAGCGCTAGCTACATACTGAAAATCTTCCTCGCTACATTCAAATGCAACGCAAGTGGTCATTGTTTTTGAAAGTTGCAGAGTGTGTGAAATGCAGAGAGAAAGTTTAACGGAGCACAAATAAAGAAGATAATTTATATTTGGTCAAGATGGCACCCTGGTAACCCGGGAGCTGTTTGAGGGATTTTGGCCATGAACTCAAATCTGAGACACATCAGAAGTAGTTTTTCAAAAACAAAAACTCCAGGATATTACTTTAAATTCAGCAGGCTCATATGATACAGTAAGGTATCCCCCAAAACTATTTGAAATGCTCTACCATCTCCCTTTTTCATTGAGATTCACAAAGCCAGGCTGATATTGTGACTCCTAAGAGGCAGGCTGCTTTTTCCCTGATCCCCGTACTGAGGGAGCACAGCAGCTGATGTAGTGGATCATGCAGTCAAGTTCTGACTTGGCGTGAATGTGAGCGTTTGTTGATTCACTTGCGTCGACTGAAGATGCTCTTCTTGCTGGAGCTCTTGTCTGCAGTGCTGAGGCCGATGAGGAGCCGCGCCTTCTCATCTTCCTCCTGCTGCTGCAGGCTGTTGTCTGACTTTGCTTCAGACGATTTCCCCCGCTGGTCTGAGCCTGAAGCTGGCTTCAGACGCAGCTTCTCCTTTATCATCTGAGCAGCGAGTTCATAAATATGTCAGGGCAAACTTAGGGTGTTTCTGATCCTAGTCATTCTTGGTAATGGTAATTAAAAACACACGTTCTGCAATTAAGTATAACTTTAAATTTGCAAAAAGATATGCATCTCTCTCATTTTTGGTAATGTAATCTTAATTAACATTACAGCCACCATACAACAGCTTATGTGGGTTTCAAGTAGTGAACATTTGAAAAGGAGAGGAGTCAAAGTTGTATAAATGTTGCATACCTGTGCTACAAGTGCTTTCCGGCTGTCCCTTTTCACAGCCATGGCAAAGTCGAGCCACGTCCAGGTGTTGTTATGGTACTCCAAACAGGGAAGAACCAGGTTCAGGTCCTTCCAGTCCACACTACTCTTTTCTCCCTAAAGGTGGGGGATTTCAGATTTTGTGAGAGCGGTGAGAGTGAGCAGTAAAGTTGCAGGCAGCAAAAACAAAACAAATAGCTCAATGATGCTAAAATACACCACAGAGCTGAGGGGGAGCTACAGAGTCGGGAGACAATTCTCTGTGGGCTTCTAAGTACAAGCGACACTTTCAACTAAAAGCAGACCAGAGGTCCATTGTGAAATATATTGATTGTAGCTACTAGAATGTGAATGTTTCACAATCAGAGATGGTTTTGTATGAATGAGCTGAGCTGAATAATTCTCTTCAGTCTCATTTCTATTCAAGCTCATTATCCGTAATGATGAATAGAAACAAAAACAACCGTTAGCGTAGAGCTCAGTAACAGCTGTTATGCACAGAAAACCCACCTTGTAGCTGACACAGAGGGGCACTTGGGGAATCTTGATGTAGATGAAGGAGTTGTTCATAGCAGCTCGCTCCTTCATCTTATCAATGTCATCAACGGGATGCTGGTGGGAGCAAATTTTAAAATGCAATTAATTTCTTTATTTTGTTTTTGTTCTTGGTGCCTGAGCAAACAATCAAAATGCGTGGATACCTCTGGAGCTTTCCTGAATGACCTCCTGACCCCTGTAGTGCGGTTCAGTCCCTGGGCAACACCTTTGCTGGGGCCCATAGCACCCATGGTGTCCTCTGATGACTGCCGAGGCTTGACAGGGATACCTGTGACACAGAGCACATCGGCATCAGCACTGTGGCCTCTGGTTGACTCTGCACCCTACACCTTATACTCCCACTGAGAGAGACACACACACACCTTCCTACCTACATCAAGGTCATATCCAAAGTGACAGAGCTTTTTAATAGCTCAGAGGGATGACATAACACAGAAAAGGGAAATTCAACACCACACTCACATCTGGCAGAGACAATGGAAACTAT
The DNA here is from genome assembly GCA_036023855.1 of Gadopsis marmoratus. Lineage (NCBI taxonomy): Eukaryota > Metazoa > Chordata > Actinopteri > Centrarchiformes > Percichthyidae > Gadopsis > Gadopsis marmoratus. Next base: position 121,011 of record JAVQJF010045874.1, read on the forward strand.
TATTGATCAGTTAGTTAGAATAGATTGCAGGCTGGTGAGTGCTACTCAGCTTCCTGCTGTCATATTGCCACTGTTGACAAAAACATACCTGTGGTAACCAATCTGAACTTGTCTTCCTCATCAGTTACCTCCTCCTCCTCAACATTTCTTCCTGGGAAGAAAAATCCCATCATCCTTTTGAAGAACTGGTACATCAGCTGAATGGTGAGAGGCACCACGTTCACCTGATGACGGAAACAAGCATTTAAAAAAAAAAAAAAAAGCTCCAATCAAACACAATCCAAATGTTTCGGTGAACGTGGCTGCGTGTGATGTTTTCACCTCAAAATGTTCCTTAACAGAGATTCCTCCCACAGGGGGGCGCACTTTACTGAAGATACGCAAAGCAAACTGGCGTCCTGATTGGCAGGTGCTCTGAGGACGAAGTACGACCTAGAAAAGAAGAGGGCGTTCATTTCATCCTCAGCAACATCACAAAATAAAGCTCCAGTGATATTTTGTGCAAATATTCTTATTTGATGTCATTTTGAAAACAGTATACTTCGATATTTAACAGCGCATATTATTGATGATATGAACACGGTATGGAAAACAATCATAAGGTTAAGTGAGCTTGTAATGAGTCCTTGGTCACACATGCATCAAAAAATGCTTGGGTGTGCATGCGACACTGAGTATCAACACAGACATTACATACCCTCACACGCTGCACAGAGGAAACCAGGCAGAGAGTCATAAATGTGAGAACACACAGCATTTTAATTTAATCTGTGTTCATATATGTTGACAATCTTCCTCAGCATAGTTTTCAAAAGGATGTTTGTCGTGGATGTCACTGCATCTCGTTGCATAATTAAGGCTAAAAACACACATGCCTTTTCCTTTTGGTAACTGGAAAAACTAACCAACTAATAAAGCCAAATCTGAATAATGAGAGTTGAATGTACCTTGTATGATGCATTGGGCAGTAGGTTGTTCATTGTGAACCACCCTAACTCCAAAAGATGCTCTGCTGTGTCATCAGACTTGTTCAGCTGTGGGAAGAAAGCATTCGCTCATCAACATTTACCATTCAGCAGTGATGTAAGTATAACATTAGATGTGTTAGGGGTAAAATATCATAGCATACTGTAGTGCAAATTGTGTTTTTACAGTTTAAACAGCATTTAGCTGGCTCACCTTGCTGTACATGAATCTCTGCAGCTCCAACTCAGCAATGCCAAGCTGGCCGTCCTCCTCGGTCAAACACCAGCGGGCCTGAGCAAAGTAGATCTCGGTTCTCCTCACTACACTCACGTCCTCTGGGGGCTTACGCAGCTCCAACTTGTTTGCCCGTTGCAGCTGGAAGTCTTTAAAACACCTGAAAGTAAGAGAATATATTTATTTATTTATTTTTACCTGTGTGCCACATGGTCTCAGTATTGGATGTGAATGAGTGCTGATGTGAGACCTGATGAGAATGTTGAGCTCTTCACTCTTCATCTGCATGTCATTCTTTTCCTGGTTTAGCTGGTTCTGCAGTCGGGCGTTGATGTCCATCAATTCATCACTATGCTCCTCGGTTTGGGCCTGCAGGATTGTAAAGAAAGCAAATGTTTGATGATTTAGAAAAGCACTCCACTGATTTAACATAGTCAGACTCACGACAGACAGTACATTTTTTAAAATAAAAATCAGAATCGATGCAGCAGAACCAGAGATATCATCTATTTTTTATTTCTAACTCCATTCATTGGTGTCAATTTGACATTTCGTTCAACTTTACATTTCATATTTAAAGAAATAATAATAAACTCTAATTCAAGGAGTAAATTATACACAGGAAAAGCACTATGTGACTCACCCTGATGTTGGAGTAAATCTGTTTCTCAAGGCGTCTAATCTGGGAAAGGTGCTGCCTGACTGCCTCCTGGAGGTGCAGGATGCTGCTGCGCTGCTCCTCGGGGTTGCTAGAAATTTCGAGCTGGAAACGCACACGCTGCTTTTTCTCACTGTGCTCCTGGACACACCACATGTCCAGAAGATAAGAAAAAAAGCAGAATAAGCAAAGAGGAATCATCAGCTAAGACAAGGACATCTTTTGTAAACTGTGACCATTAGCACGTCTGATGCCCCAGCCTACCTTGCGCCTGGGCTCCACGTGTAACAACAGGTTGTTGACGATGTCCAGGATCATAGCGTACTGAACAGGGTTAGTGGATATCTCAAGATCATGGTGAATGAGGGTAAAGGTGTCCACAGCCCCTGTTAAATCAACACAATAAAACTCTCTAAGGCTCATACATGGTGACCCTCCCCCTCCAGAGGTACAAACTTTGTTGTATTGGATATTGTCAATGAAAAACATAAGAAGCTGCGCCTTTCACAAGACCCCAGATGCAGTTGTCTATGCAGGTATACAGTAGATAGGTGGCCAGACATACCAGCCTGTTTTTTCAGTAGGTCCTCTTTCTCATGGTTATTCCTCAGCTCTGGTGGTTTGATCTGTGTGGCCACCTCCGGGTTGATGTCGTGGCTGTAACTGATGTAGTGCATCCGGCAGCTGCAACGTGAGATGATACGCTGAACCTGCTGAGTCTCGTTCACCTGGGCTGGCTGGTTCCAGTCTAGTTATTGAAAAGAAAAATTAATTGTTCTTTTTGATTATCAGAATCAGGTAGACATTAAGCAAAACATTTATTGGGACAACAGCATCAATCATTTGTGGCACCTGTGGCGTAGGGGAGGTGTCCACTAGGTGATGAGGGAGAACAATCTTGTGTTGGAGACGTAATTTACCTGTAGTGGTGCTAACCATTCCTCCCACAGCTTGGCCACTCTCCATCAGCTCCAGCACCGAGTCTAGGTTCCTCTGCCGGTGCTCCTCTATGTTTTTCACCTAAACACAACCCAGTGAAAGAATCAAGAGTAAATCAGAGCAGGAACAGCACTGCATACAGCAGGTAAGTTACTTTAAAGCCTTGATTGTGATGTTGTAGTTGCATAGTTTTCTTTTCTTCTTTTTTAAAACAAAGCATTACACAGGTGAACGTCATGCTTACCTCCAGCCACAACTGTCTGTCCTCTTGCTCAGATGGGTTGGGCTCCATGGTGGCAAAGTACTGCATGCCATCGAGCAGACAGGTCCAGGTGGTTTTCTGCTTCAGAGTGTCGTTGTACCAGGAAGGGTGATGCTCACACTGGAGCAGCTGAGCCTTTGCTGCAGACACCAGCACGCAGCCTGCTGTCTCTGTGCCACGAAGCATCATCTGGGTAGCGCAATGTAGCGATTATAATACTGACCGGCCCAGATTATTGGCCTGTGTTCATTCATCCATGAGAAAACCTCAATTCTCAAAGATTTAAACTTTTATAGAACTATGATTTCATCAGCCTTTACTGTGGGATGTTGTACCCCGCAATATTGGTTACTCCTGTAGCAGAACAGCAATCCTTCGATTACAGATTTAACATGAAACCCAACAAACTGAACAAACCTTTATCCAACAGTGACAATAAGTAGGAATTTACATTAACTTTACATGACGTCGCAACATGGAAAACTAAACAATTCTTAAAAATAAAAATGCTATCATCAAGGCACCTGACAGTTGACCAACTCGATGAACCAGTTGCGGTTATAGACATCATCCGTCTGACAGGCTGCAATGCCACACAGCTGGTCGCTGACACCTGAGTCCTCCTCCGAAAACACCACAAACTTGTCCGTTTCCTCAATCAGTTTCTGGAGCATTGATGTTCCTTCAGAGGGAAAACATGAAGAAAGAGGTTAGAGGCTCTCTCAGGTGTTGTCTATTTCTTAGTCAAGCTATTTCCTCACCTTCATGTTGATTTTTTTCAGCTCGACTGCCGGTGGGCATAACTGGTACGGTAGGGGCTGTGGTGGAAGAGTAGTTAGAAAGCGTGCGTCGGAGCTTCTTCGTCTGCAGCTGCGTGTCAATCCTCAGTCCCTTCAAAGCTTCGGTGGAGAGGTTTCTTTTTAGTACAGATGCCTTTTTATAACTGTCGTACAGCCCAAAGGCTATGTTCCTGTTCGTGGTCGTCCAGGAAGCACGCAGGTCCACCAGGCGCAGTTTGTGAGTGTAAGAGGCATTAGTCTCATCCGTCTGGTTCACCTCCTGTCAGAAATATTCAAAGAGATCTTGAGTATGAATGTGGCCACAGCATAAAATAGGTTTAAACTCCAGCCATTTTTGTGGTGTTACCTCCTCCATGCGGTTGCTCTGTCGCTGGTAGCTCAGGGAGGACAGGCTGAGCAGGTGAGTCTTCTTCACCTGAGCATTGCTCTTGTGGTCAGCTGTCTCATCCCAGGTAGAGGCCATCAGGTGAACCGTCACCTGAGACAGCTCACTAACCATCTGAGTCACATTCCACTCAGAGATCAGCCTCCTCATCACTGTGCCAGCTGAGAGACAATATAAAAAACACAGATATTCATCCACATTAACTGAACATTCAACTACATCCATGTTCTGTGGGGAGACCAAATTAAGCCATCTGTATGGATGAATAACGTCATTTTCTTGAATGGTATCATGTTAAAGCTTGTACCCTGCGGAATAAGTCTCTGTGCCCCTCGAGTGAAGACATGGCCTTTGTTACATTCCACTTGGATACCTCTCTGCTCGGCGTAGGAGGCCCAGTAATGCACCTGAGGGACACACAATATGTAGAAATGTACACATATGGTAGATATTGGGTGTAAAGAAATAAAGGGGAGGAACTTAGTCAAATCTGTCAGGAATCAAGGCCCATCCTACTCTGTGTAAGTGACTGCAAACATAGATTTCATGGTAAAGACATACAGAAGGTTTTTGGTGGACTGTTGCTGGAAGGCAGCCTAGGAAAACACTCACTTGTAGTTGTGGGAAGGCAGCGGTGTAGGACATCTGTTTGTAGTGCTGACCCAGCTTCTTACGGACAGGCCTGAGGCTGTGGAAGAGCTTGCCTCTGCAGATTGGTCGAGACACACCTGTCCAGGTTGCCCAAAAGTTCTGCATCCAGCGCAGGGTGCTGCTGTACAGAAGTATTCTAGGCTGGACGGGTTCTACATACAAGAAAATATATAGTTCTCAAATGCAAAATACATACATAAAGCTGGTTTAGCTAAGCTAGATAAAATATCTAACAGAACTGCATGTACCTGTACCACAGTGCTGGTTAAGGTCCATGGTGATGGAGAGGTTGAGGTTCTCAGAGCGAAAGGCTCTGTAGGAGTCATGAGGTTGACCTGAGGTCACGTCTGCAACGTTCTCCGCACAGCAGAGCATTACAGCATGGTGGTCATGGGGGTTGCCATGGCAAAGCCATTGAAGGTCAAGGGTCATACACAGGTTGGGCAGGAGTAGAAAACAGATGTCATCATACCTGGATGGTTAAAAAGACACTTGTTTTACTGAACCGTTCTCTACAAATGCAGTTAGAAGTTGCATTTAAGACCTATTTTCTCCTCCACTTACTTTGATGCTGTCCTGACATATACATCCAAATCTCCTTTAAAAAGAAACTGCCCGGGGTTCCAGTCAAAGTTTAGCTTATTCCACACCCAGTGCAGGTTTTCTGTAGTGTTGTAAGGATCCTGTAAGAATGTAAGATTCATGTTAGATGATGGTGATTAATTTTGCTTACCACAAGAAACTAAAACATAAAAATGTATGTGCCATAAAACACATAGTAAATGCCAACCGATTTTAAGTCAATTAAATCTGCCACAAACATAACTTTGTTAAACCTCTTCCTACACAGATCTACTGGAGATTCACACAACAGCTCAGTTTGTTAGGTGGACATTGTTTTACCTCTGTAGCCAGCTGATGAAGATTGGCCTGATCAATGTCCATGACCCAGCGTCCATGCATTAGGAGACGACTTTTGTCCCACCAGGCCAGAAGAGGTGAGGGATCAACACTGGGTTTGGTCAGCAGGTCAACGGACTGGCCAATCAGAGTCCAGGCAGGGTCCCAACATGGCCCCCACACAATAGTGTACAGGGAGATGTTAGCTGCATAAAGACAATATTCAGTGAGAAACCTTCAGCTTTAGAGTAAACCTCACATTACCCAAAAGTAATAAATGGCTAAAATGTTATTGTTTTGATTTTAATACTGACTATGATTGACCAGCATCATGATTATTGTATGCGAAACAAAATCATTTTATTTCTCAAAAATACAGAGTGACAGCTGCTACAAAGTTTTGTTTTCAAATTCATACTTTCCACTCTAATATTGAGCCTATGCATTTTACTATGCCCCTGCAGATGCCGAGTTCTGCCCTTTAACTTTTTTTTTTAAGTTTTGGTCACATGAATGGATGCTGCACATTAAAAAGCTATGACTGGTCAGGTATAACAAAGAGCTCAGTATATTTGAGGGGAACTTATAATAAAAACCAAACAGAATGAGGATTGTGTGTTTGGAGAATAGCATAGCGACAGCATGATTTCCATAACTCACATTTGAAATCATAGTAGAACTTGAGTGGTGGCATATTCCTGTGGACCGTCACATCACCCCATGGAGGACCAAGTGGGACAATCTCTTTGCGATGAGCCCTGGCCTGTCCGTCCTGCTCTGTCCCAATCAGACGCCCTGACAGCTCCCAGTCCCGGATCTCAAACAGGTACCGAGGGTAATCCCGAATTCTCACTGGCACAGCGGATAGAGAGGAAAGACAAGGATTATTTTTGTATATGTAGAAATGAGTTCAACTATGAACATTTTATTTCCAATTTTATTTCCAATTTAGTCTCAAAGAAATCCTGTCTCACATCTGCAATTAATGTAGAAAGATTTTATGAACTTGCCCAAAAATGCAGCCAGTTGAAACTTGACAGCACGGCACCACTGAACCACCAGAGGGAGTCCATCTCTGGGGAAGGGACTGATCCTGTCTATGTCCCTCAGCTGCTCTCTCACTCTCTCTGGCCCATGAAGAGACTGATCAGCCAGGGCTACTAGCACCAGGTCTGACACAGTCCAGGTCAGCAGGGACTTCCTCATGGGTGTGTTGGCGTAGAGGCGGTGTGAGCGCTGGATGTAGATCTCAATGTGCTTTTTCTCCAGTGAACTGTATAGCTCTTCAATCTTTCTGGCAGGGAGAAGTTCCCCATGCTGCTTGCGCAGATCTGCCACCTTCTTATCCAGAAGCTGAAGACGCTTGGCACTTTCCTTACTCTCATCTTTCATTAGCTCGTAGTTGTCTCGCAGTTTGATTTCAAAGATGTCGTCCAGGAAGACAAATGAGAACTGGCTGATTTTGAACACGAGGTCAGGAGGCAGATGCTGGGCGGTAGTGGATTGGCTTGTGGAACGATGCAGAGTCTTCAGCCACTTCTGCACACTGATGGCCATGTCAAAGGTGTTTGAGAAATTGTACTGGTAGGGGAACTCAACAGCCAGAGAGGGGCAAGTGAGGACCCAGACCTGGTTGTGGGTAGTGGTGAGGAAGGGGAAGGTGTCTCTGTGCAGCTGCATCTCAGTCAGCTCTGCGTGTGTTTCAACATTTAGATCTTTAAAAGAGACAATGTTGTTGCCATCAAAGTTGACGATGACGGAGGGAGAACGTATGTGCATGGAACCGGTATGCTTTGAGATTGAGAGAGAATCTGTGTGCAGGAGAATATAGTTCTGATCACTAACATGGGCTGTCAAACGGGTGCAGCCCAGTTCAACACACACCCACAGCACTCTACTCGGGCCTGAAATAATTTCACTCTCTGTAGGCTTGACTGGGCTGTCCTTTCCAGTCTCTCCGCAAAGCATACGGCAGCAAGCCTGAGCTTCAGTCATGTGCAGATATAAGACCATGTGGTCTGGTGGCGTCCATTTGACAATGAGCTCCTCTTCACATTGAACCTGATGAAGACATGACAACACAAAGATATGAATATTGACACAGGAATTACTTCCAGTCTAGAGAACTACAACTGACTGAGATCGGATTACCTGTAAGGTGTGCGTGGTGATGTGGTAACAAAAGGCTATCGCGGTTAATTTGAGAACAGGGTTGGGGGTTTGGGAAGCAGGGCAACATGACTCCATGTTCTCTGTGAGTGTTTTGATGGCTAACAAGCTAACACCATGAAGAGACACAGTGGAGCTCTCTGCAGAGCTCAGGAGCTCCACAGTGTCCATCCGCAAAGAAACAGCTCCTGAAGAGAACACAAGCAAATAAAAGATGATCATTAAAAGGTGATGATAGATAAGACAGAGCAGAGGATTTTGTGTATCCTTCGGTCTTTGGCCCCACAAGATGGTGAACATGCATTGGGGTAGTTGCAAGAAGAAGGCTTGTTAACTTTGGGCCAGCTCTGAAATGTAACACTTTTAGTCATTTGTTCTCTTTTCTGACAAATGTATTTGTCCTTGTTTATGATGAATGACAACACAGCAGTAAATACAGCACACACACAGTATATACTGTAATTATTTTCACTATAAAATTAATCATTTTTCACTGATTGCTTGTCTTTAAAGAAAATAGTACAAAATATTTAAAAAGATCACAATTTCCTAAAGCCTAATGTTACGTCTTCAAATAGCTTGCTTTGTTCGACCAAAAGTCCAAAACCCAAAGAGCTTCAGTTAACGGTCATATAAGACAAAGAACAAGAGCAACTACTAGAAAATGTTTGGCATTTGGAGCTTGAAAAGTGACTTGCACGATTAATTATCATAAGAGTTTGTTTAATTTTCTGTCAACCATAATCAATTAATTGACTAATTGCATGTAATGTATTTGGGCCTTGTAGTCCCTGTAGACTTTTAAAAGAATGCTTATTTGAGAAAAATGTAAATCAATATGGTAGAATTAGGACCTGTCTTTCCAGTCAAATGGCTATGAGGTACACAATCAATATATCCTAACAGTACTGTTTAAGTCCCACCTAATGAATTACTGAGCAAAGCCAGCAGAGCAGCAGACACCACTTATTCACAGGCAACATTCTGAAATAACTTACCTGCCAGATTAGACAGTGTGAACACATTGACATCCTCCAGACAACAGTCCAGTTTAAACAGCAGCTGTAGCTGTGAGGAGGAGATGGGTTGGGCAGCATCGTCACTAGGGGGCAACACTGAGGCCACATCTGACAGCTGTGGTCCCCGGTCAGGAGGAACACAGATGAGGGACAGCAGGCGAGACAGACACAGTGCACAAGTCTCTGAAAGCTCCACTTGAAGGCCTTTCAGACTGGACTCCACGGTCAAACTCTGAGAGTGGCTACTCGACTCCATGTGGGGTCTGTTGAAACTCCCCTGGGAGTGACGAGATTAAAAGTACAACATTAGCAAACAAGTATGCCAGCAAATCCTCTAACTAATTTACTAAACATAAAAAGTGGGGGGTTCAGAAAATCTATATTTAAATAAAAGATCATGCAAAGAGAAGAACCACAGAAAAAAGACGAGAACATTTGGCGCTTTAGAGGAGGAGGTGAAGCATCATTAAACATACAATAATACAGTTTCTTAATGCTCCCTAATAATTTGTGACCGTACCTGAAGACTGAGCGAGTCTAAAATTAGCGCTTCTCCCCACACATGTTTACCAGGAGGGTGGGGTGCTTGTTGGATATGAGACCCCTGACCCACCCTCCACCAGAAGTTGTCCAGGGACAGTGAGGCACGCTGGTGGACATTCTGGCACTCTGGGCTCTCTTTGTCATCTTTAATGTCAAGAAGATGCCGCAGTTCTACACATACAAGGAGTCATGATAAAACATTATTTTGAGGAAATACATTCAAATTTGCTGCAGTATAGTATATACAGTATATAAATTGTTCTCCAAAAAAAATGTATGTTATTAAATACCAACATGAATAAAAGGAGTACAAGTTAATGTGTAACTTTTAAAGGGCACTCTAAGAAAATACCTTATCTAATCTAGTTTGGCATGATTGAAAAAGGCTGACCCAAACTTTGCCTACAGAATAAAAACCATGTTTTACTAAAGATTTACTAAAGGAAAATGTGTTGTAACAACAATACAGGACTTGCACATGATGTAAAGTAACAACATTAGGTGCTATTGAAGTTATACTTTAACGCAACAATGCCCTATTTTTGCAATGTTGCAGTAACATCATATGACGCTCACCTGCCCTTCTGTGTGTGTGTGTGTGTGTGTGTGTGTGTGTGTGTGTGTGCAGCATGTGAAAGACCTGCACTGGCCGAGAGGAAGCCTAGAGCAAAAGGCGTTGTGTCTCCCAGCTGAACAGACACATTGACGTTGGACACGGAGGAGGTGATCCTCACAGGAGCATCGAGATGAGGAAGCTGCCTGAGGAAAAGGAGGATGGGCAAATAATCTAATGGACTACAACACATAATAACATCATGGAACAACACAATACAAAATGAGTGATGTGCAAACACAAACATGGATAAGAAAGAGAAGATAGTAAAAAGGTATTAGATTATTATTTTCACTTGTCAGACAGAAGACTTGTCAGACTGGAACTTGTCATTCCAGTAAAACTTTAGAGATGTCACAGAAAATATCTGGTCATAATCCCTCCCAAACAGAGTATTAATAAACACACAGCAATCTAAACCTTCGAGTTCCCCTTTTGCAACTTGCCTTTTTCTATGTGCTGCCTTCCTGTGGATTAGCTGTTCCCATGGAAATAGGTTTAGCCAATGGGAGAACTCCTGGTGACGGTAGTGGATGATGCAAGTGTTGACTGTGAATGACCCTGAGATGTCAACAGATGTAACCTAAATGTGAAAAAACACAAGAGAAAGTCAAAATAAGGTCATGTATGATTCATAGACTGAAGAGGCTTTGCTCTTGTGATGTGACCACCAAGCATCTTCCTCACCTGCAGGGCTGTCTTGAGAGTGTTCACACAAAGGATTCTTTGCCTACTTTGTGAGAGGAGTAGTCCATCTGCCAATAAAAAATAAATAAAAAAACACACGACTGTGTTATTCATAGCTTTTTCCTTCATCCAACTCTCTCTGCATTGCGTCTGGCACCCAGCTGTCCACTAACCCTCTAGAAGGAGCTTCAGGCTGCTCTGGGGAAAGCTCAGCTCAGGAGTGAAACTTTTAAGAGGAAGCTGCTCACTGTCATGACCATAGGAGACTTTTAAAGATTTCAGAGTCCAGTTGAGGTGTCTGTACAAAATAAAGAGGTAAAAGAGTCATGAAATAGGGAATCAAATTGTGCAAAAAAAATAAAACTACATGCAGCTGGTGGTAAAATGTTGGCTCACCTTTTCTGGCTGTGCATGGACAGGGTTACATTTGTATTATCAAATTCCACATTGACCTTGTGGGGAATCAGCTGATGAAACCGGTCCACAGTCTTAGTCTGGATGAACTTAATTTTTTCACACTCTGAAAGGATACAGAATTAATAGTATTAAATCACAATAGTATGTACAGTATTGTCAAAAGTATAAGTAAAGCCACATTGCCAAATAGTTAAAAATAGCAGAAACAAAACAATAAGCCTGTACAATTCTCAAGCATGTAATAAATACAGTCACATATGCCACCTGATATGAGCCAATGGCAACTTGCGATATTCTGCAATGTGCTGCACATTGTCTTGACCTACTCTATAGTAAATGTACAGACAAGCGGCAGGTTTTGAATGCACAGTTTTGAACTGTACCTACAAATGTAACGTATCTGGAGAACTATGGTCAGAAAATAAATCACTAACAGCACCGCTTTACAGCTTTGGTTTCTGATGATCTAAAAATATGTCTTGCATGGAAATACCTGGGTGAGCTAATGTGTCATTTCCTCTTTTTGCCCTTATAGTCCTTAAGTGTGTATTTATAAAAGGCAAAACTGTTAACATTAGCCACATCTTTGCTACTGGTGTTTTAGTTTTAACAACACATTTTTTTACATTTCTCAGTCAGTGAATAATTACCCAAAAGACCCGCTGATGTATAAACACTTGTATTTTATGTAATTTTAAATATTTGATTTTACAAACGTTTTAAATCATTGGACAACTTATGTTTTATTAGTTAAACTAACTATTTATCATTAAGCATGTGGACATTTCAAGCACCTACAGAGATGAATAAAGAGCTAGGATGTGACCTTGTCCTCATTTTCTTGCTGGTTAGCAGAACAGCTAAAAATATCACAGATGATGGTAGACATCCAGGCGTTTTAGAATAAGCAGAAGATCCCTGATGTAAAGCCATTGCAAAACAACTGTAATTGTTATCATTGTAGTTACTTCCTGTGAGTACACAAGTAGAGAGAATTAGCTTGGGGAATACAGGAAGTATCCAGCTAATAGTTAGACTAGCTGTGCTTTATATACTGGTTATACAAGTAGAAATGCCCCCCACTCATACAATCAGCAAAAATCTTGATGAGGTGCTATGTGAATTGTACATTTACGACAACAAAGTGTGATGTGTTCTATTCATCTAACGTCTTAGGAAAGTGGTGGCTTTGTTACGGCTGCAAGGACACTTGTTTATTAAAATGAGCCCAATAATCATTTTGACATTTCAGAGATTGCACTTTGCGTTTGCTCACCAGATGCCTTGTGAATGTTCTTTTTGGGGGACTGTGGCAGCAGGAGTTGGCTAAGAAATAGTCCCTCGTGCAGCTCTGCTATAAGTGTCCTCACACTCAGGGACAGACCACCTGGCTTCATCTCTGGTAGGCTCACATCTCCAGACAGCAGCAGGCTCAGGGCCACTTCAGCCAGACATATATCCTACCAAAGGACAGCACGTTAGTCACACACATTCAGTCACAAGTTTCTATTTCAGTGATAATAGAAGAGCTTACCAATTGACTGCTTTTAAGCACTTTACTGCTTAGCTGCCCGACTGAGAAGTCAAACGCCAGGCTGTAATGCAAGTAAAAAAAAAAATTATACAGTAACGTGATCCTTGGTAAAGATATTCTTTCTTTTCTATCAAATGTTATAGTTAAATCAGATCAAAGGCAAACAATAAAAAACAAATAGAGACAGAGTGTGAACTGCATAGTTACCTTTTACTCTGATGGTCGAGTAACAAGGTGATGCCTGTAATGGTCATGTGCCACAGAGACTCTGACAGTGCTATGTTGAGTACCATCACATTGATCGAGCTGACGTGGAAAGACAATAGCTGAAAACGCAAAACAGGAAGTGAGATATTGTCTGCAAAATCAATTTAGCAAAAGACTGACCTACAGCGAGGCTCCATACTTGTGACAGAAACCGTAGCGTTGTGGGGCTGACCGAAATCTTCCCAGACTTATTTCCATGGCCCGTCTTCATCAAAGGTCTAAGCGGTGCTTCCAAGTCGAACCTAATTCTGGTTTCGCCGACACACAACGCCAGGTACCTCCTGAAACACAAGCATGCAGTGTCGGTCTCAAATGACAGCACTAAGCATTTTCATTTATAAGGATTTGGCATGTTTAACTGATTTTTACTTCAAGATTTGATCTCAAACAACCCAACTTACGGCAAATCCTGGTTCAGAAGTTTACTTGAAATCCATATTCTGTCAATTTCCTGTCATAAAGAGCATCACAGTTATGGTACTGCAAGTCAAAAACATACACTTGATATATTTTGGGACGGTGGACAAATAACATAAAATGTGCTCTGGCCATCACTCTGCCAAACATCTACCTCTGACACGGGAGCAGCCACACTGAATGAGCTCACTGAATACATGTCTTACCAGAGTATGCTGGGGGTGAAACTGGATACTGAGTCCTTGGACAGAAAACAGCCCCACTGATCTGATCTTTAGTTCAGCATTCAGTGCAGTCTGGAAGAGTCGCACAGCCAGTGTACATATGAGCCACCTCGGAGCAAAAGAAAAGGCAGAGATATTTTACATGAAATATGGAAAATCGTCCGTGCTGGATCTTGTACGCAGCGTTAGGTAAAACCACAGCAGTGTTGTCTATAGAGTATCACTGGCAATGACAGATATACTGCAGAACTTGACACATCTCTCACCTGAAAATGGCACATAACAACCCAGCGCCAAGCAGGAGGATTAGAAGGAAGGACAGCAAGAGAGACATTGTGTCCCAAGACGTTCACACCCTAATCTTGGACATGGATCTCTGCCTGCTATCAGCTGCTGTGAACAGAGGGAGAGACACTTCAGCTCAACTCACCTTACAGTCAGGTGTTCACAGCCAGGTGTGACGGGACCGGTTGCTGTACAAACTCAAATCATTAGCCTGTCGATCACTGTAACTGGCAACACTTGCTATGGAAATTCAGAAACCTAAGTTGTGTGCTAAACAGCTAACTATCGCAGTGCTAACACTGCTAATTAACTACGGTGTAGTTACAGACCGAACGTGAAGCGGCACACAGGCTAACGTTTATCACTCGACAGTGCAAAACCTTCACGTACACGTCTGTCCTTCTTCACGCCCCGGCAGCAATGGCGAAACAGCAACTCGTTGCCAATGAGCAGCGGCGTTAGCCCAAACTGACCAAACGTGAAATAGTTAAAGCCATTTGCCACCGCGTCGCCCAAAAATCAGAGGCAAATCTGCGCTAGCATTGTAGCGTGCTAACGCTGCGGCTAATGTAGCATAGCAGCGAGACCCGGCGCACAACTTCGCATTCTTTCTGGTAACTATCGGCACCGTGAGACGTCTTCGGCTTCCGTCGGCTCCAGTTAGCCGTCAAGCTCACTTACCCTGACATATTCAAAGTGCTGGGCTTTCGTCTCACGGCTGCCGCTGTGAGCAGTTGCGCCTGACAGTTAACTTCGCTCCGGCGGACTAAACACGCCGCTCTGGTCCGCCCCGCTCAGCCGGCAGCGCACTTCACTCCGTGGCAGGTGGGAGAGGAGCTGGAACACCGCCAGCAACACAGCAAACATTAACGCTCAGTTTCGCGGTCAAACATAAAAGGGACATTCATACACAGGGTGCAAAGTTAACATTTATTTCAACCAGATGAGCGACAGTATGCAACATTACACATGAGATTCAGTGCAACTCTACCACATGACTAAAGCACCGCTGCTGCGTGATCCTGCAGGCATTTATTTATCTGCAAGCATTTCAAAGCACACTTGATACCGGAAGCCGTTGCCTAAAGGGTCCCAAACCCCTAAAAGCTCCAGGTCACACTGCATGTAATTGGATTTTGGTTGCAAATTATGTGGAATTTGCACAATTCAAGTACAATGTCAACAGGCCCTGCGCCATTATGTCATGCCGTGGGTCGTGTGTCAAAATCTACTTTTAATATCACTCTCATGAAGACATTTGTCATTTTTGTTTATATTGTGCGTTCTTCTAAATAAAGTTGTTTTCCATCCAACTGCCACAAACTAACTGACAAACAGCAATCGTGTGGTCAGGTAGTATTGCTCCAGTAAGTAGGGGCACTAACTGGAACATACACGATGCACAGAAGGTGATTGGTGGAGGTTAAACAGGGGCCCAATAGTAAGATTTTGCCCCAGGCCATGTTGACGTCTTTAGTAATTTTTTTAAATGAGTTGATTTCCCCACCTATCTGCCTTATTTATTGGAACAATATTTATTGAAAAAAATGTCAATCAAAATAAACAAGTGGTCCGTTTGCAAAGTGCTATCAATACAACTGCCCCTCATGGCTTCCAGGGAAAATAAATCTCATACTTAGGATAACTCAGTTGTCATTACAAGCAGATTTACAGTACAGGTGCCTTGTGCAGCAACTCGTCGTCGTATGAACTGGTGAGAAATTGATGGTGCACAATTTTCCAGGCAAGCCCCTCCATCTCATGCCGCAGCTTTCTGTCTTCTGTGTTTGGCAAACCACTCGTCACTTTTATCTTCGGCCATAGCCTAAAACATTTTTTTTTAAAAGCATTAAACACACAGGCACAATGAATATTCAACAGATGTTGCATATTTAATGTAGAGAGGAATTTATTGGAGTAACACTGACCTTATCAAGCAGTTCATTTCCTTTGGGGTCCACCATGGACAGCTGCCTGAAAGCCTCATCTCCCACAAAGCAAATCTCATGAATATCCTGAAACAAACAGTCCAGTTAACGTTTTTTTACAAAGATGAATTTTACTTTATTACTGCATAATATTGGTAATGTACTTACCGGGTCAGCCAAAATAACCACTTCTACTGTGGCTTTTCCAGGAGTTTCCAGGCTGACTAATGGAGTGAGAATATTCTGATTTTCCTTTTTCATCAAGGCTTCAAGATCAGGCAGCTGTGGAATGTAGTAAAATATTGATGATGAAAATGACAATTGTAGCTCTCCAGTATTAACAAACACAGGAAATAATATTTTACTTGCTCCCGTGGGCATGAAAATGCTATTCTCCCAAACGCTGTTCCATGATCTACTGTTCCACCGATATTGTGAAGCTCCAGTTTACACTGCGTAAAGATAAAAAATACAAATATACCAATCAGACTAGAATCCATTCCTGATTTATTAACACAACACAATGATTTTTTGGAATTTTGACTCACCTGAGTGTCTGCAAATCCCATCAGCACTGTTTTCTTTTCCTCATTTGTTTCCATAACCTTCATTCCCAAGAGTGTCGCCCAGTAGTGGGTCGATCTCTGGAGGTCTGACACTCCGAGACAAACCTTCTGTACAGGGTCTGGGAACAAATGATCAAAGGTTACAGGTGATAAATAAAAGGTTTAAACAGTATGGCATGCGTACACACCTGCAGTGACCTGCTGCTCAGTACTACATGAAGGATGTAGTCATATGCAATGTTTATGCAATTTGTTGTCAACCATACCGGGATGCTTTTTCACACAGTCATGACATGGATATTTGACTAAATGTTTTGTTTAAGCACACTTAAGAATCTTTATAGCTGCAGACCATAATTATTTTTCATTATATTATTTATGAACGAATCAATGAATAATTTACTCAATAAAATACACAATGTATTGATTGATGTGCATACCGAGTCTGACCAAAAGTAAAATTAAATGACTGTTACTATAATAAACGTATGATGCTATCAAACCTCGAGCAACTCTTTGCATTTGTGAAGCTGTAGCCAACTGGTATTTTTGCTCGATAGATGTAATAAAAGGACTACAATTACTCATTCATTCTAAGAGAAAAGACAGAAATAAGACACTCACCAGTGGGAGGCTGCTCTTTGTCCACTAGGTAGAAGGGATATCCTCCTGGAGCCTGGGCCAGATACAGAGCCTCTCCTACCTCAGTGAGAGGCCATCCCAGACGTTTAGCATTGCTTACAGCTTGGCTCGACTGCAGAGTGAGCCCCTGAAGTAACAACACATTCGGCAATGTCCCTTTACAAGGCTGCTTTATAACTCAACATGCTGTTGCCCTCTGCAACTTTTCCAAATGAACTCTCACTCACCAGGAAGTCATTGCCAAGTTGATACTCCCCCACCCCATAATTGTATGTCAGTTCAACAACAAAATGGTCATCTTCTGGACCAAAGCCAACCATTGTCTTGCTCCATTTCCCATCGTAGGGGCTGTGTCGTTATGGATACAGAAGGGTGGTCGGTATTAGGACAGCTCTGCGTTACACAGCTGTGTGAGTACAAAGTTCATTAGTGTAACATGTCTCATATTTACCCATTACACGTTGCTTTGCAGCCTTCCTCAAACTCTTCGTGGCGTAAAATCTAAAATGGACAAGAAGGCATGAGAAAATACGCATCCAGTATGAGAACACATTTATTAAAACACTCATGTGACAGAAGAGGAATTGCGGAACGTTGTGTTGAACTTTGGCTGAGATTAGCCGATCGTCAACAAACGTTAGTCATCAGTCACATGTTCGCATTCAACGAAGCTCAGAAAAAGTACCTTCATGCCCAGAACATCTCGGTAAAACGTGGCTGTTTTGGCCCTGTCACCAACTTTGAAAACAAAATGCAGCGCTCGTCTCAAAGCCATATTTCGTCGCATATGGTTTGTGTCAATATTGGCGTGCAGGGAACGATTAAGCGTCCTTGCTGATGATCGATTTTTCTGCCGTCGATTGGTGCAAAGTAAACGCGAAGAGGTAAACAGAAGGCATTTAACATTTCAAATACAATTCCCAGATATTATTTCATGGTTTCATCATTGTGGACAAGTGCAACGACTTCACGCAAAACAAAAGTCGTACAACTGCGCTCGCCACCCCCCCAGCCATTCAATGGTATCGTCCAACATGTCGAGTTCTCTCGCGAGGTTACAGTTGAGACGTAACTAAAGTAGAAAAGAAATATGGTTAGTTGAGTAACATCTTTGGGTCGGTGCGTCTCCTCGCAGTGAATTGTTAACGTAACTCAAAAAACTAGATTAATTTAAGATGCCTAAATGTGCTGTTACCTACTCTACAACTGGTGGTGGCGGTAAGGAGGTGAGCTGGTGTCCGTACACATCCTGTTAAACAAGAGAAGAAGAAACGGAACCAACATGGCGGCGTACATGAGAAGCGTGATTTGTCTTGTTTCCATAGAGCGAAACGCTTTTCTAACCAGGGGACGCGGTACTGTGGTGGAATCTAAACGGTACGTACGCGGACTGAGGAGGAAACCTGTCCGAGTGTTGTTTCCCGAAAACGAGAAGGACAAAGTCATCAAGCCGACGCCGCAGTCTCAGCCGGCAGGGCAAAACGTCAAGAGGGAGAAGGAGGCACAAGTCAAATCTACAGCAAGGCATCTTGAAGAAAGTGACTTTATCAAGGCGGGAAGTAACGTGCAGTCAGCTGTAAAACATGCCCACGTTGCTGTTACCAACGGTCAAATTGATGGACTGCGCTTCGAGAGGGCTTTACCTGGAGATAAAAGACTGGCGTAAGTGTCGCAGCATGATCCACTACGGATTATTCCTGTGACTCTCACAGAACCCTGCCATTCAACCAAAAGAGGGTCAAAGGGCCTACAAGTACATCTTTGATATTGGTACCAAAATACAGATATCTTGCTGGCAATGGTTTTGGCGAATGTGTAGATGGTAACAGCCCAATTCTGGCCTAACCAGTACATTTACTGCGTAAAAATGTAGATAATTTCACTTAAGTGAAGTTTTGATGTGGTAATACTACTTTCACATAAGTAAATTATGTGAATAATGATGGATAGTAATAAAAAAAGAAAGTTTTAAACCATTTTTCTCAGTTGACAGCATCCTATTTATTCAGACTTTTTCCAGAATGGTAATCATAATTATAAATGTTCATGTTCTCACTTCCTTTAATCCATCTGTGTCTCTCCATCTCCCCTCATCTGTCATTCAGACGGTTGGTGAGTGTTGCTCGTTCCAGGACATTTCGGGAGCATCAGGGTAAAATCCTCCTGGAGGGCAGGCGTTTGATCTGCGACGCCCTGGATGTTGGAGCCAACCCACAGATGGTGTTCTTCAGTACAGTGGATCGGCTCCGAGAGCTGCCCCTGGATAAGCTGAAAAGGGCCGCGCTAGTCAAAGTCAAGTTTGAGGAAATCAAGATCTGGTCTGACCTCGTGGCCCCACAAGGGGTGATCGGTGAGGGTCTTGTGTTTTGTTTTAATTCATTATGAAGCACAGATACTCTGAGTTGTTCACCCTCACGCTTCACCCTCTTCCTCTGCAGCCATATTTTCTCGCCCGGACCCATCACGGTTGAACTTTGAGAATGGAGGGCATTCGGTGCCATTGTCCCTGATATGCGACAACATCCGTGACCCTGGCAACCTTGGGACTATGTTGCGATGTGCTGCTGCTGCTGGCTGCCGCAATGTCCTGCTCACCAAGGGTACGCTCATGTTATCAATTAAAGATGTGGACAAGTGAACTCCACCCCTTTTTAAAAATGGCTTTGCTTATTTGCTTTTTGTTTTTCAAATCTTTTCCACTGACAGGTTGTGTTGATGCCTGGGAGCCAAAAGTTCTGCGTGCGGCAATGGGCGCCCATTTCCGCCTTCCCATCTATCCCAGCTTGGGCTGGGATGATATTGAAAAACATCTCCCTAAACCTGTGACTGTCCATGTGGCTGACAGCAGCTGTGACTCTGACCCAAATAGAGAAACTGAGGATTCCCAAGTTAATGTGTCTCTCAAACCCTCCAAAGCAGGAGACTATGGCTGGGTCAGCTCAAGGCCGAATCACAAAAACCTGCACTATGAGGAAAACGATTCTGATTCTGACTCAGATAGTGAATATGAGGGACTTTCACTTCCCAGAGTGGACACAAAGCTGTACCATGAGAGCTGGGCTCACAGTCCCACCGCCCTTGTGATAGGTGGAGAGACACAGGGTCTTAGTCTAGAGGCAGTCCTGTTGTCTGAGAGAACTGCTGGTCACAGGCTCTTTATTCCTGTCGTTCCTGATGTTGACAGCTTGAATTCAGCCATGGCTGCCAGTATTCTTTTGTTTGAGGGCAGGAAGCAACTGTTAAAACTAATCCAGGCACCGGAAAGGAAATGGAAGTCTAAAGCTGAGTAGCAGATTATGACGTTCACTCTAAATATCAGTTTGTGACTTCTGGTGAACATTTGCTCCTGTTACTACAGACTGAACAGATTAATTAAAATTCTACATCCTGTTCTGCTAATAATAAAACACTTAAAATCAGGGATTTGTGAAAATATTGTCTGAATGTCAAAGTGTTCATGCCTTGTTCTTTTGTTAATAAATGTCAGAAAATAGAAAAAACTGGTTATTAGAATTTCCCAGAGCCCAAGGTAGTGTCTTTAAATTCCTTGTCTTATCCCATCATCAGCCCAAAACTGGAAAGACTTTCGGTGTACTACCAAGGATGAGTATTAATTTGGAACTGCAAACACATCTGATACAGGTGTCCTGTTTAACGGTCCAGTTACCTTCCAGCCAATCAGAATTCTGAGTGGCCATGATATAAATTGCTCCAATACAGAGACAGGACTGTTGTCCTCTGCATAGAGCCAGAGCATAGTTATTATCCACAAAAGCAAATTGTAATATATCTCAAGGGAAGGCTGAAAGACTAAATCTGGGATGTGTAAAATGTTTAATGATCCTCCCATGTGCTTTGAAAAACAAAAAGAAAAGCACATCCCTATAATATTCCTACAATCCCTAAGAGCCTTAAATAGATACCACCTGGAGTTTGCACATAAATGAGTCAGTCAATCTGCATACTGTCCTGTAATGAATGCAACATTTGCACGGAGTATCTTTGAGCACATGAGTCATATTTTAAAACTAAGAAAGGAACGGGTGAGTCATTTCAGTGTGTGTATTTTACATATCCAAGAGCTAACTTTATTTCTAGAACTTAGAAAAAAAAAAAGAAAGGGACAAAACTTTGTGCTTGCCAGTGAATTTTTAATGGGTGTGAAAAGTCATGACTGAAGTAACAGAATACAGGAAATTATACATTCAACACTTTTCAAATGCCATTTTTGTGCCTTCAGAAGTAACCTGGCCTTGTCACTAGGGGACCTTCACAGAAAGTCCTCAAAATGACTGAGATGAGAACCACCATTAACTGGCAAGAGATGACTTTCACTCACATAACACACACACACACACCACAAGACACAGGGGTTTTTAAAACATCAGTCACTGGTCTGTTACAAGCAAGTAATAATGTGATCTGTACTGTGTGTGCACCTATCATACTTGTCTTTTCTATAAATAGGGCCAGAAAGGCTTACGGCTACATCCAACTGAGGTTTAACACATTTGCACTACATGTGAATTATGACTGTAGAAATGCATTTTATTTCTTTCTCAACATCACTCAGAAACCTAAAAGGTAACAAGCATCTTGCAGACAAAACAGAAAGCAAGAATCAGCTGAATAAGTAGGTCCACTGGGTAATTCTCTGGTTTTCATTAGAGTTCAGAAAAGCTATCGAGTGAAAAAAAAAAAATAATACAAATACTTTGAGGCCAACAGAATCTCCATATATATTACTGTAGGGACTATCATCAATGCAAGGCACCACAGGAGAAATAGGACTCCATGAAAAGAGGAACATGTCTAAAAAAAATGTTAAAATGTCAGTAAAAAGTGAGACATCTCTCTAACAGTCTGACAAAGTCAGGGGAGAAGTGGGAGAGATAGTGGGAGGCTGGGCAGGGTGAGGGGTGTAGCAACAGGTCAGGGTTTGATGATGGACTGAGTCCCATATAGTACGTCCAATTTATATTTGGACGTCCTCTTCAGATGGGCTCTGGTTTGAGCTTGTCAGCCAGGAAGTCGCTGACAAACTGATCCACTACAGCCGGCGTGATCTCCTCTACGTCGCGAACATACTTGGCACGGGCCGACATGTCCAGGATAGTGAGCAAAGGTGCTGCTTCTGGGAGGTTAGTGTAGTCCCGCAGGGAGTCCGTCATGTCATCCTGAGGTGAAAGAAGAAAATACAGTGATGGGAGTGTGATGTTACAGTGTTACATATTCCTCGCATGCATGGATGGATTACTGCACGGGCCTACTGGGAACACACCCAAACCAGAGCCTCCGCTTTACGCTTTTGTTGGAAAGACGAAAAGTTCAGTCAAAAGTTGGAGTGACTTCATCACATTTTGTTTTTGCTCATGTGACATCTTTATCTGACCATACTTTGCCCACAGTAAGCCTGCATCAAAATTAGTAAAGCAATTGAAGAAATGTTTGACTACAAAATTGCTCTGCTCTAAAAAAACAAAATTATACTTTTAGCATAGGTTTCCTTGTAAAGTTTACTATAATACTGTGTATAGTATCCAACAGTTAGATAAATCTGTGGGGTTATAAGATGATAAAAAGGGTAGGAAAACAGAAAAAACTAAAATTTTATTTCATTCGGTCAACTCTTTCCTACATTTTGCACTGAATTCCTGCACACGGGGTTTGGTGAAAAATCATTGAGTTGATTGAAATTGCAACATTGCAGTGCCAACAGTGTGCAGAAATTCAGTATTTTCTTTTGCATGATTTAATTTTCTTACACACCTGTTGATACTTCGCTTGGCTTGTTTTCTTGTAAATGAATGGACAACTTGAACTCCGGCTTCAGGCCTGTTTAAAATGTTTGGTTGAACTGGCCACACACATGCTAACTCACAAGGGGTCCCAAGTAGATACAGCTGACAAACATAGCTCTGTTTGTATCGTGGGGATGAGTTGCAATTTTTACATTGGCCCTTGTCTCATAATCCATCTGTGCTCACATGCCATTTGAATTACTTTGACAAAACATGCAAGTCACTGGATACGTTCCAGGAGAGAAGACACTCTAAATTCCAAATTTCCCTGCTGCACATCAGTTCAGACTTGCTTTTGACGAATGGAACTAGGACAACACCCATTGCTTGAACTATGCCACATGAAGATTACCCCATAAAATGCAGAACTGCCTGGCACAATCTTTATTAATGCACCCGTCTTGAAAGAGAATATGAAACTCTCTCCTCTCTCTCTCGTCTTCTTGCAGGCAGCCTGCCCAGAGAGCCGATGCTTAGTCACGCATCCAGCTGTGTGGAAAGACAGGAAGCAACCAGGTGGGAGTCCAACAACATCCCCATTTTGTCAAAAAGCTCACTCACAGCAGATGTAAGTCTCAATGTGGAGCATTTGAATAGCACACACGCTGGAGAGAGAGCAGCGCAGAGTTGTGCATGTTGAAAATAGATTGCTGCTGGGTTTGGTGGGGATTCCAGTTTTATGTCTTTGCAGTTATTGTGAAAAGGCTTCAGCCATGTTCTGCCTGAGGCTTGATGTCACCTTTCACCCTTTAACAAGTCGTGATTACAACCCCTGCAGCCACAGGTAACAAATGAATCTCGAGCAAGCAGGCAGAAGCTTTCAAACAAGCTAGAAAGGGCCATTAATTATTGAGCCTGAATAAGAAATCGCAGCCTTTATTTGCAGCCGGGAGTGCTTCTGGAATTGGCATTCCTACCTTGACAGAGATCCATTATTCTAGTCATATCTTCTCCAACTCAGATGGATTTCATGCGTCATGCTTTGTAAGGTCACACAGTTCACTTATTAGATGTGCACAACTAATATCGTTTGAGACACGCTCCTTTCCTCATGACAGCATGACCTGATTTCCCCTCAGCTTAGTTTTCTGGCTCAGAGGGAGCCTCGCAAAGATTAAAAATCAGTTTCATATGGAAAAGATTATGCTGAAAATGCAGAACTAACAAGAAAGGGCCAGAGGGTGGCACTGCAACAAAGAGTTGGACTCCTCATAGAGGCAGCGCCTCTGATGTTAATACTGTTACTGATTTATGTGCCAATGTGAGTTTTGTCAAAACACGGTCAAAGATAAAGCGACTTCAGATGGATTTCCTGCTACATACAACGCTCAAGCATCCCCTCCTTTCAGGCCTCTTTGTTGTTGCTCCCCTGTTATCAGAAAATCTGCAGCTATTCTTGCTAAATGGATCAAACCACACAATCAGCAGTCCGACTCATTGAATAGCTTGGCTGCGCCGCTACCTAAAAAGGATAAGTATGCCAAGATGAAGTCTGTGACCTCTACTTTGCAAAACTGCTAACAGATGGAACCGATGAGTTGCAGTGTGGTATTTTGTTGTAGGCAGCTAACTTCCTCTGAATGGAGCCCATTTTATTGCGCTGCAAATCACCATACACTGACCACTTAATACTCAGATGTAAGCAGTCACTAAGGACAACGTTGTTACGAGTGAAAAACTGCTCAGTTCTCCCACTTTGCCTTGCATGCTCTCTTGCAGCCATACTAAGCGTAGATTATAGATCATCTGGGCGCACAGTGTAAGGAAACCACAAAGAGAAATTCTGCAATCTGTTACCGTGGCCTTTCCCGCCTCTCCGATATGAGAAGATGTAATCTCTGCATCAGTTTTCGCCCCCGTAGGAAGTCACGCATCTTCTATTGTTTGGCATCTCTGCTTGTGTAAACTGCTTCTTGTGAGGTGCAGCCATCCCAGAGCCCCCCCCTCCCTCTGCAGCTCAGCTCAGCTCAGCTCAGAACAAAAAAGACAAAAGGGTCTATATGCTATAGCTCGCACTCACAGCTGTGATAAGGCTCAGCGTGTGTTTACCTTTTGGAACCTGCTGGGCCATGTCAGGCTTATTCTTATTATTGATGCACTGTGGCATTTCACAGAAGTTGACCATCTGATAAGGCCTGAACTGAGAATGATAACAAGCCTCCCCACTGGCCTCTGAGCCAGGGCCACATCCATCCCACCTGCCAGCTTTGATGTCTTCAGGAAAAGTCATCATTGTGAAATTTTGGAATATTCTCAACAACAATTGCTCAGTCGTTTATAGCGCTGAGAGTGAAAACATCTTTGGCTGGTGTGCGCAAATGTGGGACAAAAGGGCAGCAGATTTAAAAGCAACTGAATCTAGAGTTACATGAGGTACGAAATGTTGAGTTCAATAAAGTGATAAAAGCACAAATTCTTTATTTGATCCTATATAAAAAAGTAAGAGCTCCTCATTATCTAAATATTTCTAAATATTGACTATGTGGAAAATGGAATACATTTAGTCACAAGGCCAGCTTACAGTCAGTGCAATGGCAAGTATTTTGGCTTTTTGAGCAAAAGAAACAGTAAACTTTCAATGTGTTTATAACAATAAAAAAAATCTGCATGACATGTTAGCGAGGTGCGTGTGTGCGTGTGCATGCGTGTGTGCATGCTAACATGCTCATGTTTAGCAGGTATAATGTTTACCTTGTTCACCATCTTAGTTTAGCGTGCTAGCTGGCTAACGTTTGCCAATTAGCACTAAACACATCATTAGTTTTGCAGGTATTTGGTCATAAAAAGTATTGAACAAGCTAAAACTTTGACCTCATGTTAGCGCTAGATTATGTGTTACTGAGTCACCATGTTATTGCAATTCGTCCTGAGGGGGACACACTTCATGCCAATTCATTAGCTGTTGAGACATTTCAAATCACAGCAACAAATGTGAATAGACCTGCAACCAGGTTGGGAAATTAACTTGTTAAAATGTGAACATCTACCAGCCACTGACAGATAAATGCTCAAATTCAGCAAAGTAAATCATTATTTTGTGTTTGAAATCTACCTTCATATTTTATCAGCATTTGTTTGGTGGCTGGTGCTAATTTCCCACCCTGGCTGCAACTAACAATCATTTTCACTATTGAATATTCTACCGATTATTTCCTTGATTAATTCATCGTTTGGTCTATAAAACATTAGAAAACAATGACAAATACCCATAATATCCTAGAGGCCAAGGTGACATTATCAAATGTCTTGCAAATGTCCAAAACCCCCCAAAATACTCAAATTACAGTAATGGAAGACAAGACAAGACAAGAAAAGCTGCAATGTGAACCCCATGGTGGCGCTAGAGGAAAATTCAGGGGATCACCAACCACTAGAATATTTATTGAGCTTTACATACTAAATCAAAGATGTGGGAAAAACAAAAGAGGCAACAGACACTGCTGCTTGCCACAAAAATCAGCTAAATTCT
This sequence comes from Gadopsis marmoratus, assembly GCA_036023855.1. Taxonomy (NCBI): domain Eukaryota; kingdom Metazoa; phylum Chordata; class Actinopteri; order Centrarchiformes; family Percichthyidae; genus Gadopsis; species Gadopsis marmoratus. The sequence continues at coordinate 147,387 of JAVQJF010045874.1, forward strand.
TATGTGACTGGGTGATGCCACCAGAGTTCATTTTGCATGCAACAGCCACTTCACAGCAGACATGAAAGAACAAAAGACCTTTCATTCTACGTTATATAAATCAGTATACTATTCTGTGGCGTATGGTTTTTCAGCAGGGTAAGAAGATCCTGTGTCATTCAGCTCAGCCCAGCCTCCCCCTGAGAGACTGCCAAAATACTGCTGTCTCATGGACACAGAAAACCCAGCTGCTGGCCTGGCAAGGACCGTGCAACTACTATGCTAACCCGGGCCAAGGTGCAGGAGTCTGAGCCCAGAGACTGAAAGCTGCCCTGAGCGGCTGAAACGGGAAGTGATATCTGACCGTAAACCCAATCTGGAAAATAAACCTGGTGATTTCATAGCCGGTTGAGCAAGAGCCAGGAAATTATACCTGCGCTACATGAATGTAAAAATATCTGCCTGAGCATGAGTGCCATAAAGGTCACAAAGCAAACTCAGACTGCAGCTATAACACAAGACGCTTCTAAATCACTAGAAGCTCCAGTGCAACAACGTTCCTTTGTGTTAGGTCAAATAAATATTGGCACACAGACAATGGACACGAAACACAAAACGTAAGGATTTCTTGTTCCGTGAACGTATGTCAGCGACGTTTCAAGGCGGACATCAGAGTGGAGCGGCCTTGGACAGACACACACAGGGTCAGACAGATAGCACATGTGCAGGCCCCACGGCTGAAACCCGAGCCAGCCCTTGATGTGTGTGACACAAGAAACCAGCGCAGTCCTCCCAGACTGCTGGGCAGAGAGAACTGGGAGGAAGGGGAGGTGGAGGGCGGCGAGCAGGGGGATCTGGGTAGCTAATCTGGTAATTATGTCTGTTGCTAATGCCACTGACAACACCACCAGCTCTGGAAAGGTCGAGACAGAACAACATGAGATAACGAGAGTTATGAAAACTCCACAGTCCGTCCCACACAGGAGAGACATGGGAGGAGATAAAAGTAAGAGATGGAGGGATTATTTGGACGCAGTCTGATGGAGTAGATGTCTGCTGGTGCACTCTGGGTCTACCCATCATGGAAAGTCATGGATAGGAATGAGTGTGCAGGTTCAAGAAAATCAAAGAGGGTGCCATTTCAACAATGGCCACGGTGATTCAAACCTGGAACTTACAATATGTTATTAGAGCCCGACTGGTAAATTGTCTGGGCCAAATACTGTCCAATCTTAGCTCATTACAGATTTGGTATTAACAGGTAAGTAGTAAGTAACAAGAAATTGCAATATTGAAATGCATAAAATACGCTTGGGGTTTTTTGTTGATGCGTAATTTGTTGGAAACAGTAGATTTATATTAGCAATGGATCACATGACTACATGTAATTTGAAATATGGTCACCCATAGTGGCAAACCACTGAAAATGATCACCTGACTTTCCTCGACTGAACATTTTAGTGTCTTGAAGCTCACCGTTTTGGTTTTCTAACAAACATCCAGTATCAGTCAGGCCATATACTATATGTGATATCTAAAGCACATGGATGAAAGAACATGTGTTACTGCATGTCATACAAGAATAAAGCCAACTTCAGCTATGCAAGTTTGTGTGAAATGGCAATTTACTGTCCTCGGGGGCTTATCTCACCTCTCCAGCCACAAAGAAGAGCAGCGGCGTCTCCTCCTCCTTGGCTTTGTACTTGGCCACAAGCTTCTCCGCTATTGGCTGTATCAGCTCCTTGGCTGGCTCTAATTCCCCTTCCTCTTCAGCATCTAAATGAACCAGAAAAAGAGGCAGAAAGATATTAAAAGTATGAGAAAAAAAAAGCTGCCCGGGAGAGGAAAAATACACAGATGAGTGAAATGGGAAGCAAGGAAGGAGAGATGGCTGGTGGACAGATGAGTGAGGACATGAAAGGAACTGTACAGATGGTCTTTGTCTTGTTTTGTTATCCAGTTTGATTTGGTCTCAAACTTTGAGTATCACCACTCATTTTGGTGACTGTTTTGTTATCATGTCCAACTTTAGCCCTTCTCAGTCCAAAATCAGTAGCAAGCTGTCCTACAATCATGTCCAAGTCATTTTTCTATGCTGTCCACAAACCTTCACCATTAGCATATAAATAGATAAATACTAGAACACTTCCCGCAGACCTCTGGACCTTTCAACAGTGGAAGAAATTTCCTGACATTCAATACGCTCCACATAAATGCCACTTCATTCACGCAAGGAGCTCCAGGCAGAGCCCCATGCGGAGCTGCAGAGGCTGCATCATAAATGCAGGTCCACTCACCCACAAACAGGACGAGGCAGGGCCCCTCGTGGAGCTGCACGGCGTTGGACTCGCTGAGCTCGAGCACGGGCCGGGGGTGCCAGGGGAAGAGCTGGCACCCCGGGTCATTCAGCACCTCCACGCGGCCCTGTCGCGTGATCAGGTGACCTTCTGCGTCCAGCATAATCAGCGTGGGAATACCTGGTGAGGGAGAGAGGGGAGGTGAGGATGGTGTGAGAGGAAGACAAAGAGCGGAGGGCAGGAACTGGGGAAGAGCGGGAGAGGCAGTTTGGGTCATTTCCGTTAATTATCGCCTCATGACGCAGGCTTCTCCTTCTCTCCTGCTGAGTTTGCCTTTGTTATGTGGATGTTTTTCTGTTTTGTTTTTTTTACCCGTTTTTGCCTCTCTGGTGACTCTCTCCAGCTGTGTGCATTCAATCCTGATGTTCCTACTTTTCTTACATGACCCCCTTTCTCTACATGTCATTGGCTCCCGCCATCCTTCTGATTACAATCGTAATTGTAAATTAACAGCCTTATCGGAAACAGACACCAGGCATCCGGGAGCAAACAATATACGCAAGTGTGTTCCTGTCTTCGCATGTGGACTGCAGTCAACGGGGGGGTGGGGGGGGGCTCATGAACTGCATGGGGTTGAGTGCGGGAGGGGGGGGCAGTGTTGACTCGTCCTCCACTGCATTCCTCACATTCTTTGCAGGAGGGGCCGAGAGCCAGCTCTTGCTGACTTCGTCCACAGTCCTCTGCACAGAGGAGAAAAGAGCGAGGCACAGAGGGAGAGGCGCAGCATTTATGTAGCGAGCAAGACTGCAAACATGATAACCGTCACACATTCCTGAGGCTACGGGGCAATCTGTGCTGCCGTTTGCCTGCCCAGCACAGAGAGCTGTCAGCCATTGTGCCAGCGTTTCAGCGCGTGACATAACCAAGCTCGGCGGAAAACAAAAACTCTCTCCTCTCAGCTTGAAGCAACATATATAAGGAGGGAGTGGCTGCACAATACCTTGTATTCCATAGAGTCTGTTGAGTCGTGACCGCCGAGCCTCATCTGGATATGGCACCGCCAACCACGGCATCTCGCTGAAGTACTGCTTAAAGGACTCCTCTGACCTGAACGGGTTGGATAGAACCGAACAGCAACGCAACGGATGGTGATTTGGTGGTCTCAATTAACAGCTGAATAGAGAAGAGTGACTTTTTTGTGTCCTTGACAGACAGAGAGATATCTGTGAGTCAATCTTACCGGTCAGCGCTGACAAACACAATCTCAAACTTCTGACCCGACTCTTTGACGGTTCGATAGGTTTCCACCAAGACCCGGGTCAAACTGCGGCATGGCGGGCACTAACCGAGAGAGAAAGACACAATGTTAAAGGAAGCGAATGAGTGAATATACAGTACACACAGTCACTTGCTGCAGCAGCTTCTGTTGCTTTGGGTATTTCCAAACTCTCTTCCTCCTTAAACATTAATCCTGCTGTAATTCTCCAGCTTGAGACAGTATTTGTTGTTCTGTGTGTGTGTGTGTGTGTCCAGGCGGGGGGAGCGGTGGTATGGCATCTTAATGCCAAGATGACATCAGAGTGCCATGGCAATTTTAAGGAAACCAGACTAGTCTCCCCTCTCTCAGGCTCTTTGTGTTCTCTCGTTCAGCTTTCACCAGTGAAATATTGACAGTTCACATCAGATGGTTGCTGTTAAGGAAGTCATGTGTTTGGGGTAACATTTTTGGACCAGCTCCTCGCAGTTTACCTTCAGTAACTCTCGTAAGAGACGTCAGGAAAACTCCCTCCACCCTGTTTCAGAGATATTATTGTAGATTTACAAGGGATTTTGGTTATTTTAATATCATACATTAGCTTAAATATTCCTATTTTCTGGTGTGGAAGTGATACAATTTTCTGAACAGTATACTTCCATAACCTATTTGGTCAGCATATCCATGTTTTTTATTTTCTTTGGTGCAAAAGGTCTTACAGAAGCACCAATAGTCATCTTTAAAATATGAGATTATAAATTTTGTCAAACATATTGATTTTATTAATATCATAAAGCCATACAATGTTAATAAGCAATGCATTAGTATGTTAGCAAGTCATACATTTTTTATTTAAATGTATATGTTGTAAAGCCTTAAACATAATTACATTCTACATTCTTTGCATCATCCATTTGTAATTCATGTAATCCTTTTTCATATTGCCTTAAATTATTAGGTTATGTCTTCCTACCTCTCCAGCACAGGCTTTCGTTCACCTTTAAGTCATGTGCATGTGAGTGTATGTAGGTGTAAGTGTGTCTGCATATGAATGTCTCTGCGTACATATCATATCCTTTACATAGTTATATTTATAAATGTGAAAACAAAATAAAATACGTAACATGCAGTAAAGTATATCATCTATTCTGCCGCAGACAGTATTTCATTCCCATTCAAGCTGATTGTTGTGGACACAGTATGTCAAGCACTCATTGATCCACTCATCATACTAACACAAAAGGGACGGTGGGAGTGAGTCTGAGGCACAGAGCCTCGATCAATTCACTGCTCGTTATTTGACTTCTTCCTGGGTTGCTCATAGAATCAAACACTGTCCTCTATATACTTTGTTAGCACAATGTGGTGCCAATGCTAAAGCGTCGTATGCGGGCTAACGTGGGATTTGTTTACTGAACGAGGCTTTTAGCTTTTTTAGTTTTACAGTAAGGAGTTATTCTAAAAAGAGCTGTTCCCTCACACTGCAGGCTAAAAAGCAAATGCACAATGAAATATAGGTCATGTTTCTCTGCCACGGGCCATTTCAGGTCCCTAGAACACTAAGGGGGAAAAACCTAACATGCACTTCTGGGTAAACCGATGCCAAGGCCAGGTGCTGGCATTTCATGTTGATGAAATTACTTTAATAGCGGACAGATTTACACGAGTAACCAGGGGGAATGTGGTGTAAAAACACTGCAAATAAACTCCTGTAATGGCTTTTGTGACTTGTCCTTTTCAATTTTGTATAGGTCTGGGGTTTGAGCCAGCCTGCAGGCGTCACCGTTCTGAAGAGCCGGCCTCTGAGGCTGCGGCTCTGGCAGCTGCTGTGCTGACTGGCCTCGATAGCCTGCGCTGCATCTCATCAGGAGCAGTCCACCGATGATATAACGCCTTTCATGCATCACTGAGTCATGACCTTTACTGGATATCAGCAGGTCCAGCAGAGAAAGAGACAATAGCGATGTCGTCAGTGGGGTGTGGCGAGGTCTAGAGGTGGTGGTGAAAGGACTGACAGGGATAGCTAGCCACTGTCAGTGCAAACACACAAACACAATGGAGTTGCCTCCGTCTTCCTGCTCCCCTCTCCTATCTGTCTCGACTAACTGCTCCCTCTCTTCCTGCTCCGCTCTGCTGGCGATGCCCCGTCTTCTCAACGATGTGTCAGTGTTTTGACAGGCGGTCAGAAGAGTAAAAATCAGAGTCCTCCTCCTCCTTGTTCGCTGCTCTCTGTGCTCACCCAGTGTGCAGAGAAGTACACTCCCACGTAGTGTCCCTCCAGAGAGCTGCTGTCTGTTGTCTGCCTGTTGTTCCTGAGCAGAGGCCCTGCCACCACCTCCGCAAATGGCTTTGGCCCCCAGGGGAACTCCAGGCCTGGGAGAGAGTAGGAAAGTGTAGGAGGCAAAGTAAAGAAAAAAAAGAAATATAAGAAAACTAGAGTACGAGTGTACAGCTATGCTAACACATGTATGCATGCTAAACATGCTCACAATGACAATGTTAACATGCATAGCTTAGCATGCTAATGCTAATAGGCAGTAAACACAAAAGAACAGCTCAGGCGAGACCAATTCAAATTTTGCCCCGACGATGGCGCTAGATGTGGATCACGTTCAGTGGATCACCAAAATAATTACAATTCATCCCGAGAGGAACATGAACGTCTGTACCAAATTTCACGACAATCCATCCAATAGTTGAGAGACATTACACGAAAACACAAATATGTGAATCTCAGAGGGGTTAGGGGCATTAGGCATCATCGTCTGGGCGCCATTGATATCTGTATGAAATTTCATGACATGTTTTGTTTTGTCCAAAGACATTCAGTTTTTGAAGACTAAGGAAACCAGAAAATATTCATGCTCGAGAAACTGGGACCAGATCATGTTGGCACACAAAACGATTAATATTTTATAAAAATATTTGACGATTAACTTTCTGTTGATTTGTCGACGCGATTATTCGTTTAAGCTCTAAACCAGGGACACATTTTCCGTCTGTGTCACAGCTGATGGAAAAATTCTGTGTACTTGTCATGTCTACACTACTTAAATGCTTTTTTTGGAAATACACACCAGATGCAAAATATAGTTTTAATGGTGACTGAAAGCCATGCCTCTCAAGAAAATGACGGCTGCCAGAAATCATTCCCTCTCGCTCTTTCACACTTTTCGTTTCCTTTTCAAGATGTCTTCATTGTTACCGTCAAGCTCTAGAGGTGCATTTGGTACAGCCGAATTTAAAAGGAGGTAATCATAAATAAAACCTTGTATGGCCGGTGCATAATGGCCTCTTTATGAGAGCGTGCTTGTCTAGGGCTTCATTAGGCAGGAATGACACGTCTGCACTGCACCGCCACGGCTTTTTATTGTTGTGCTGATTGTAAAAGTGCACTCCATCGTTGCGCTGCAGGCTAGTCTGCCACCACTCAAGTCAGGCCTTTCATCGAGAGTGAAAGGCAGAGGGTCCTGAAACATTCACCCACCCCTTCCAGTCTCGCTGTAAACTTTTAGTGCCTTTTTCCTCGCCTAACTGTAGCTGCCATAGCTGAATTGATTTGTCATGTCAGAAGCTGCTCTCAGTCTGCCTCTCAAATAACATGAAAATAAAAATGTAGGCCTGTTTTACTTTACAAAGTGGTGTAACATTAGAAAATGAAGGCATAATCCTGTCCCTGTGCCCATATGTGCTACTGAGGCCAGAGATTAATCTCTTCTCCAGCCACATCTAGTTTGGAAGAACAGATAATGAATTATGGATAATACTGCAGGCTTGGTCTGGCGTTCATTAGCCAGGCAACGAAATCTGTCACAATCCTCATGCAAAATCCATACTGCTTCCCCACTGTGCTGCCGTAGTGCCGCTATTCTCCCTTCTCACATGACTAATGACACTTTTTTCCCCTCATGCTGACGTAACAGGGTCTGAAGAGGCAACGTTTTAAAATATCGAGATCTTCTCAGCCACAGAGGACGTCCTCTGCAGGGAGTGCAAGCCCACTCGTTAATTCTCTGCCTCCACTTCAAAGTGCAGAAATGATAGGGTTTGCAGATCAGGGAGTGAGATGCAGACACGCTATAATATTCATACAGCACCATAATTACGGCAGCATCAACACAAACGAGGGGGGGGGGGCAGTTATTGCAAAATATTTCAGCCAGAATGCTGAATGATGCGGCACTGCAATGTCTCCACAGGGAACTCTGACCGGGGATTTGGTAAACATCATTACACAGATTGAGTGTTCAGTCTGTGCTCATTACATTTTACTTAAATTCATCAAAAGGTTATCTTACACATTTATGTGTGAGAAACTGATCTATGTTGTTTTGTCCTTTTGACCCTCAAATGTCTATTGCCTCATCATATGGTAATATTTTTAGGGCTGAATGTTTGGTGGTTGGGGTTGAGGTTAACTATTGAGTGAAGAGGATTAGGGTCAGAGTTTGAGGTCAGAGACTAGAAATAAATCAGCGTCATGTCTTCACTAATAATATCGCGTGTGTGCGTGTGTTCGTGCGTTGCTACGGACACTGCCGATCTCACCTTTAGGGTCATCTTTGACCACCAGTAGACCATTTCGACACACCACCTTCCCCGTAGCTGCGTCCACAAACACCAGAGATGGCATACTGGTTACCTTGTACTTGTTCCACAGCTTCATCTGTAAAAGAGAGAAAGATGAGAGGTTGGAAAAAAACGTGGATGGAAAGTCCTTAATGGTCGTATTAATTTCAGTTTAAGAGCTGGAAAAAAAACGGTTTAACCCGGTTTAAAATTATGCCTTTAGTGCAGCTACAGTACGTTCTCGTCTCTTCTCATTGTCATCTGAATACCATATGCAGTATATATTTTATAGGACAAAGAGTGCAGTAAGCCCTGAGGTGAATTAGAGGGTGAGAAGCTGCTGCACTTTAAGGATGGTGAACTGGAGCAAACTCATGCCGTCCCTCATGCCGTCCCTGCTGTGTCATCAAAAATAGTAAAAAGGGGAATGCAGCTGAATAAATAATTACTTATTCTCTGCAGTAAAGAAGACATTTCTGAGTACTTAAGTGTTGAGCTTCTTAGATAGATACTTTCATAGGCATTTATGAGCAGATATTGGCCTTAAATTTATTCATAATACCTCCAATATGATGTGTTGATATTAATATTGCCATACAAAGTCAGGAAAAAAGCTTTACAGTCAGAACTTGTGCATGAACTGATGCCATTTATAGAGTTCAGCCATCAGTGTAGTTGTTAACATCAAAAGGGCAGATCAAGCATTTCACATATCTGAGACTCACTTTCCATATCAGAGGGAGAGTCCTACGCTGTGAATAGGAAATAGCTGTGTCTTGTAAAGAGCGGCAATCGACACTGTGCAGTGTTGCTGCTTCAGCAAGTACAGAAGAAGAAGAAGAAGAAGGGGATCCCTCGCATGAAATCCCATACCAGTTCAGATCTCAATTCAGACAGGAGAACGAAAGGGAGAAGCATTGTCTCCAGAAAACTATACGTGTCAGCGTGTGTTTCACCCTCTTATTTAACCTACAGCCTTCAGGTTCTGACCCGTTTAGGAGACTTTGAAGGGAAAAATATATTTTTAAAAAAATCTCAAAATTTAAAAAGATCACCAAATAGTCAAACGAGGGGAAAGGAGTTAATAATCATACATTTAATACTGTACCATCCAATTTATTCCCTACTGTAGCCAGCCAAACACTTAGGTACCCATTTAATATAATGACTTGCGCTGTCTGGATGCTGAAGTATTATCCTAATAGGATGTGTGCCAAAGGAAGTGAGCTCTGCTTTACTTGAGGCTCAGTGATGTAAACTTGTAAAGTTGGGTTTCCGTTGAGCTCCAGGTGACGAGCAAAGACTGATATGCTGACTGAATAAGAGAGCGAGGAAAGCTTGAATAGTGTACGTTTTTTTTTTTACACATACTGTGTGTCTTCCTCTTTGCACGAGTTACACATGCTGTCATACGCTCACCAAAAAGGTCAACCACAGGCCCTCCCTGACAGGAGTGGTCAGACTGGTCTGTCCCATGGACAAGACGACTCCCGACAATGTTGGTCTGGACGCCCATCAAAAGCAAACTTCGGCGTCTGCCACAGTCAACAGTTTCACCATACGCTCCATGCTGCTCTGGAAATGCAATCTCAGCTCACAAATTGATGGGGTTAGGGGCATCAACTGTGACCGTCTCAGAATGCCGACGTGCGCGACACTGCAGACATTTCACTCATCTGCCTGCTGCCATCCAGGCTGGTGACGCGAGATCGAGAGCCGGATTTAGACCGAAAGAGGGACAAGAGAGGGGAAAAAAGCAGAGTGATTGGTTCTGCACCAGCACTAAAATGTCAAGAACTGTGCTCCACGTCGAGGCCCAGAGGTATCCACACCGAGGTATGTAACATGTAATGTGATTTTTTAAATAACTAGAAACAGCTGCTTATCCACTCGACCACAGTTAAATAAACTGCTTTTAGCCAACACCCTCTCACAGGTTTACATTCAGCTTTCTTGGGGGTGTTATGGCAACAAGACTAAGCATCTGTAGCCATTGCTAGCAGCTGTGTGTACAATGTGTACCATGTCCATCATCTTTGTTTAGCGTGCTAGCATGCTAACATTTGCTAATGAGCACACAAAGCACAGTTGAGGCTGATTTCATTAATTTTGCGGGTATTTGGTCGTAAGACAAAGTATTGGACAGATAAAGAAAAGAAAAAAAAAAAAAAAAACGGACCCGATTATGGTGCTAGATGAAAAGCCAAATTCAGATTAGCGACAGAGTAGTTACATGACTGACCTTGTAACTACAAAAGCTACAGGTCGTGGAGTCAAACAAACGTCAAAACAGATTTCAGCGCCTTGAAAGTGAGGAATTCATCGCGCAAGAGGCTGGGGGTGGAGAAGGGGACTTCATCTAGTCATCTACTTGTAAATGCAAAATCTACCGGAAGACAATATCTCTCACAATAACAGCGTCCCTCTTCGGTCCTCCTTGTGAATAGAAAACATGAGGATCACATTCCACAGCGATCCATTTCCCCGCCAAAACACTGTTTCATTGTTGCGAGCCCCATGGTGTCGGTTATAGTGGAGACAATAAATACAAAAACGGGACATGATATGATGTACTCGGAAAACACACATAAATCATACTGTCAAATCTGCCCTCATTCCTTGGCTTAAGACCTTGGAGACACCTTGCAAATTGTAGAAATGGTGTTAAGGACATTTTGTCATCTTGTCAGGTTATTAGTCTGTAACATGACTAATTCCATTAAAGGGATTCTTACTGCATTTGCTACTGTAGGCAGAGCGGAGAAGATTAAAAAGGAATAGTTTTGGGAAAATACACCTGTGTGCTTTCTTGCCGAGAGTCCGATAAGAAGGATACCACTCTTATAGCGGAACAATAAATAGGTGGCTGTAGCCAGCAGCCGGTTAGCTCAGCATACGGGGGAAATGACAACATTTCATTTGTAGACTTTGTGTAAATCATACGTAAACCAAACAGGATATATAGTGTTAATTTGTGAGCTTGAGAGGTGCTGGCAGGTGGATTTGTTACCTTCAGACAGACGTTTCCAGTCTTCATGCTAATATTTACCATACAGATGTGAGAGTGGCATCGATCGTCTCATCTTAAACTTGGTGTTTTCTACTTCTCTTTTTTTTCTCTATATCATTGTAAACTGAATTTAATTGGGTTTTTAGAAAATTTTCAGCACATTAACCAGTCATTAAAATAATTGTTAGCTACAGCCTAAGCTGTTCTCCTTGTTGGTGTATGAAGGAAAATCTGTCCTCCAGAGCAGTGAGTAGTTAATTAGCATGCAAACTGCTTACAGACTGTATTCACTGCATCAAGAATGCATGTTGCAACCAGCAGCTTTCTCTAAGGGTGCCTCCATTCATTCATATAGTGTAACTATATAGCCAAGCAGGAGGCTTGGCTATATAGTTACACAATGGTTTAAGGATGCCAATAACCCCTGAAGAGAGCCCACCAACTGTTAAAAGACTCTAGGGAGAGCTGGAAATCCATTCTAACAATCCATTAACTCTCTTGGACATGCAGACATTGGCCTCACACTATGCCCGGTGCTCCTCATGCTAATTGGATCACGCATGGCTGCGGATCCATATCCAGAATTAGAGCAAATCAGCCCAATGTGGGGCCCGTAGATCAGTGTGCATGGACATGCTAGGATGGTAAATCTCTCTGGCCCACTGATCTAAGAAAATGCTGATCGTTTCAGCTAAATTTATTTAATGGGGTCAGTGCCTGCATTCATTTCCTACCTGTACCCATTCTAGGCGGCAAGTGAGAAAGAATGAAAAAGGAGGGAAACAAACCCCCTCCCAAGATATCCACATTTCCATGTTAAATGTCACGCGTGGCTATTGCTTTCATGCCGCTCTGCACCGTTGCACTTTATGGCAATATTCTGGACTTTAAGAGGAGGTTAGCTTACCTGGAGAACCCCCAACAGATTTGAGGGCTAAGTGTTGAAATTCTGCACACACACACACACACACTTCAGTTTTGAAACCCCCCTGCAGTCGCGTCCTGCAGGGAAATGCTGCCACTGTCGGTAACCGGTGGGTCTCTGCAGTGGCTCTGGTGTGGCGAGTGCTGAGAGAAGTAGAGTGGAAGAAATTCCATCACTCAACGTGCCCAATTCACCGATCATTGTTCGAGCCCTGTCTCTTCACAGATCTGCTTTCACTGGGCTGGTCAGGCCTGAGGCATCTGCCAGACGCTCCCATCGCTGCTTCATTACAACAGGCACTACAAAGGAAAATTAGCCCTTTACAACAGTGGACATGAGAGATATCCTGCTGTGATGCCGACAGCAGCACAGTCCTTTAGCTTTGAGTATTCTATGGAGGGAAAAATGGTGGTAATTCAACTGATATCATGAAAAAAAATGTATTCACAATTCATAACTGCACAAAGTAGATTATTAAAATCTAATTTAACCTACTCAGTAATTATCTGGCAAAAATGTTCCCCATAAAATTTCATTCATGTCAAGTGGAATTTGCTGCAGTTTTACACCACCGAATGCGGGGAAAAAACCCAAGTTATTTGTTCCACATTATTCAGAGGGGACAAATCGTGTTCCAGTTTGATAATATTCAAATCTTCAAAAGAGGAGAGTTTTTCAAAATATAATGTTTCAGTTCATACTGCACAATCTCCTGCACAGGAGAGATAGCAGTCAGGCGCTTTATGGCTTCACGTCTGTGCAAAGCCATTTGTTAGAAGATGGGAGGTTGTATGTCTGATGGACTGACCGGCCCCCTCAAGACATGTACGACAAAAGCATGTCTTTAACTGGCACTTTTTTTTATTGAAAGTGCCTGCAGGCGGTGTGATCTCTGACCGTAAAGATTCACTGTAGCGGCGTCGGGGGAGAGAAGGCTGGGCTGGACTCTTGGCAGGCGCCAACGCAAGCTCCTTCAGAAACCAAGCCTATTGCCTGTGCAACATGGATAGCTTCATCTGCAAGTGGATTCAACCCAACGTGCTGGTGGTGCTCAGCAGCATCAGCAGTTCATTCATCATGTGTGGGGATCATGCGTGTCTAAAACGTTCTGCATTCTCCTCTCGGTCTTGGGTTGAAGACAGATGAGAAACAAGCCTCTCCTGTCTGCTCACTCTTTACTTGCTCCCTACAGCTCCTGACTACACCACTAAAACTCTCTCTTGGCTGGGCCCCTGCAGCCAGCTTTGACTTGCATTCCTCCATGCTGCACCCCGCCTCTGCTCAATCTGCTCCTGAGACTCTCAGGAACTGCCTGTATCCACTTCAAAACGTTGTTGCTGCTCTTCATGGCTACAAAGGGAGCCCTCCCCAGTCACCTCTTAGCCATACTTCAGCCAACGCTATACAGGCTAGTGTGTGTTACTTAGCGCCTCCATCTGTGTTGCTCTGACCCGACTATCGCTTTACCCGGTCAAGAGTCCTCACCGCCGTGGCTCCCCCAGTGGTGAAATACACATCTCAAACCCTGCGACAGCTGCACAGTCGCTGCCCTTTCGCTGTGCTAGAGTGATGACCTACAGTATCTCTTAATATGCTGCAGCTTCATCTCACTTTGCATGTCGTTATGCCTTACATAAAAAAAAAAAAAAAAAATAAACACCACAGTAACTATCTTTTAGAGCCTTAAAAATCACTCATTCCTGCACCACTGGTTTCACATGATTTTTATTTTTAAATGGTTCTCAAATTTTTCTATTTTCTAACCACTTCCCATTTTTTCCCCTCGAGTGTCAGCTCCATTCCAAAAATATGAAAAAAGTACAGGCCACTCACTCCAACCTACTCCACTGTGCTCATTACAGAGGCTCATCATGCACTACACATCTATTGTGATGGGAAAATGCACTTTCCCGAAAACTGTTGAGCTGAAAGAACACAGCAGCCTTCACGTCGTGCCTCTTCAATGCAAAAATGTTTCCATCTAGTGCATTTTATTAATCCTATAACATTCCGGCCGAGCCATTTTGGTGGCGGATACTCCAGAACGCAGATGAGAGACGCGGGCTAAATTGCTTTTCTGATAAAGGAGCCATGTTGCCCCACACACGCACACGGCTCTTGGTTAATAATTCAGTGATAAATTAACGGTTTTGTCTGGAAAACAGGTGCCAGAATGTCAGAGGGCTTAGGGGAAATAACCCAGCAGAAATAAGGAAGAAATGGAGAGAGACAGAGAGAGAGGTGTGTGGGTGTGTTCCCCTTCCAGCCTTGTGTGGAGGCACAAAAGCGGCCCCCTGAATGCAGACTCTAAATCCAAATTTGAACCCTGTATGGCGAGACGTTTTTATGTAGTAAAGAACGCTTCGTAAAAAAGCGGGGGGGGGGGGCTTTTTAAATGGAGTAAAAACCCAGGGCCAAAATGGAAAATGACCAATTTGAAAACCCACGTGTTGGGGTGCCCCGTAGGCC